>JANHGB010044508.1:0-25916 GCA_026283785.1 Coracopsis vasa
CACCCTCACAGGGAAGAGCTTCTGCCTAAGAGCTCATCTCAGTCTCCCCTCTGACAGGTTAAAGCCATTCCCCCTTGTCCAAAGCCCATCTCCGGATTTCTTGTCGGTCCCCTTCCGAGGCTATATTTTTCCTGAATTTGACTGACACACCACTGAGGCCAAATATCTTCACATGGGGAAAAATCACACTTTTCTGCCTCAATCCCCTTCACGCCACCCCTGGCTTTTATCTCAGTGATCCCTGCCCTAGCCAAGGTAGTGATGGGGATGGGGTTCCCACATGGTGATTCCAGGCCACACATGGGTTCTTCAGTTCCAAGCAAACATAGAGCAATAGGGGTGGGGAGGGGAACCTTCCTGCATCAGTTCCCCCTTCTCCGCTGACTCTCCTCTCTCTCTCGCAGGCCTGGTGGTGGGCTGATCATAATAGACAGCATGCCGGACATACGCAAGCGAAAACCCATCCCCCTAGTTAGCGATTTGGTGAGGTTCCTCCTAATGCAGCACACAGCCACCGGCTTTGCTCCTGCTGTGCCCTGCTGGACTGTGTGCCCTGCTCCCGGCTGCCTCTAACATGGCTTGTGTTTTCTGTTCTCTTTCCTCCGGCCTGGCTTGGTCATCCCTGGCGGCAGGGGGGCGGCAGTAAGGTTTCTGCGCTGCATTAACAGCATGCCCGACATTAAGCCTGGACGCAAATCTCTCCCTCTAGTCAGCGATCTGGTGAGCGTGGTCCTGAGGGGTTAAAGAGAAAGCACCTCTGGGTGCTGCTGGCCAGCCCTGCCCAGCCTTCTCCAGCCCCAACTCTACAGGGCAGGGGTGTCCCAGGCTGTTCTGGGGGTCTTCTGGCCCTGGACCTTGCAGTGGGGAGCTGTGAGGATGGCACAGCTCAGCTTGCCCCACCGGAGCATGCTTCTTTTTAATGGAGCTCCAGGGCCCTGTCCCAACACTTCTCAACAGGAAGCCAAGGCTTCCTGGGCCGCATCTCGTTTCCCTGCTTCCTTCCTGTCCCTTCTACCAGCGGCTCCCCACAGCTCGGACTGTGCTGGTACTGGGCAGATGGACCCATGTACAAGAGGAGGGGTAGCACTGGCTTTTCTGAGCTGCACAGACCCTAAGCTCCTGTCCCCACTGTTGTCACATTCTGTTGCTCCAGCCCAGTCCCCATGCTGAGGTCCCATACACCCCCTGGGCTGTGATGCACAGGGTCACTCTGCTGTCACCCCCTTGGTGACAAGAGACGACAAATTTGGAAACGCTTTGCACTCAGAATTAGATGCTCTGTGCCTTCTTCCTCATTTCCTTACACCTTCCCAGGGTGCCCTCCATTCTGTCCTCACCCCGCTGCCCCCTCCCATCCTGCTGCTCCCCCTTTTGCTCCCCTCGCCCCAGTGCCCTCCGCCCCCCAGCCCGCTCAGGCAGCCGCTGATGCTTCTGCACTGTGCTGTGTTGGTGTTGGGGTTTTGGGGTGTTGGGTTGTGGGTGGTAATGGGGTGGACAGAATGTAGGGGTCAGGTAGGGCCACTGCCTTTCCCTGCTGCAGTGATTTGGCGGGCTGCAGCCAGTGCTGTGGCTTGGGGTGGGAAAACTGCCAGGGACTTGTCCAGCACTGGGTGGGGGGTTGGTGTTGCCCCGATTCCCACTTGTTCCAGCAGGGAAGGGGCCAGGACTTGCTCTGCTGTGAGGTGGATTGCACTAACAGCCTTTTTTTCCTCCCTCGCTGGCCCTGGGTGCCTGCAGGCAATGGTAAGTGCTCATCACCCGGGATTGGAGCTGAACTGAGAATGCCACGGGCTGCTGAACTGGTTCCAGTCGTGCTGCACAGCTGGGCTCTCCCCACTGCCAGCACCCACTGCTATCTGGGGTGCGGGTCTGTCCGACATGGTTTATGGCCACTGGGACCCCAAAGGAGTGTGAGAGGGACCCCCCATGCTCTGTCAGATCTGGGAATTGTGTTTCTTTTCCACAGTCCCTGGTCCAGTCCAGGAAAGCAGGAATCACATCTGCGCTGGCCTCAAGCACCTTGAACAATGAGGAGCTGGTAGGTGCTGGGGTTAGCTGGTGTGCAGGGTGATCATGGCAGGAAGGCTGAGCCCCAGGCCAGGGGGCGTATGTGCCATACCAGCATCCTCCTCTGGTGATGCTAGAGCAGCCAGGATGCTCATGGCTGCACCAGGGGATGGTGGTGCTTGTCCCCTGCCCTGCTTGTGTGCACCCAGCACAGGATGTCCTCACTCTGGTGCATGGCTCAGCTGCTATAAGTGATCTGAGCTTTTTTTTCCCCCCCTCTGTTCTGTCCTCACACAGAAAAACCATGTTTACAAGAAGACCCTGCAAGCCTTAGTGTACCCCATCTCCTGCACAACACCCCACAACTTTGAGGTGTGGACAGCCACCACCCCTACCTACTGCTACGAGTGCGAGGGGCTGCTGTGGGGAATTGCCCGGCAGGGCATGCGCTGTGCCGAGTGCGGCGTCAAGTGCCATGAGAAGTGTCAGGACCTGCTCAATGCTGATTGCCTGCAGAGTAAGGACCCATTGCCTGCAGCCTTGTCCCTTCTCACTTTAGAGAGGGAGAGCTGGACTCCTGCCTTGTGCATGGTGGAAGTGGTGAGCAGGGCAGGTCTGTCCTGGACAGGGGGTAGACCCTTCCAAGTTTGAATTAATTCATGCATGGTGGGCTTGGGGAACTCTTGGCTGTCTCCTGGGTACCGCTGCCTGCCTGTCTACCCTGCTTCACCCATGGCTGTCCTCTGCCAGGGGCAGCAGAGAAGAGCTCCAAGCATGGAGCAGAGGACCGGACCCAGAACATCATCATGGTGCTCAAGGACCGAATGAAGATCCGGGAGCGCAACAAGCCAGAGATATTTGAGCTGATCCAGGAGGTGTTTGGGGTCACCAAGACCACACACACACAGCAGATGAAGGCAGTGAAGCAGAGTGTCCTGGATGGCACCTCCAAATGGTCAGCCAAGATCAGCATCACAGGTAGGCACCAGTGGCACCAGGCACCATGTGCTGTGGGGAACCATGGGGCTGTCTCCTTGCACAAGGATGCTGCATTGTCCAACTGCCTCCTGCCCCTTGTTCTGCAAAGGCTGTGCCTGTGGTGGGGATCTCAGTGTGGCGGTGGCACTGACTGCTCTCTCTGTCTGCTGTCTCCACTGTGTGTGCTTTGTGTGGATGGGTGTGCATGCTGTGCTGCAGTTGTTTGTGCCCAGGGTCTGCAAGCAAAGGATAAGACAGGATCCAGTGACCCCTATGTCACTGTCCAGGTTGGAAAGACAAAAAAAAGGACTAAAACTATCTACGGCAATCTCAACCCAGTCTGGGAAGAGAATTTCCATTTGTAAGTTCACCCCTGGCCCCTCCGTCCACCTTTCTGGCCACTCACAGTCATCTTGGGCTGCACTGGCTGTTGGCACATCCCTGTGGGGTGATGGGAAGTCAGCTGGGGCTTCATCCTACCCGAGTTGAGGGTGGAGGGGGGCTGCTGGGCTCACTGGGAGTGCTGGTTTTGTGCCATGGAGTGTTTGGCTCCTGACCATGTGGGCTGATCCAGGCTGAGTTGGTGGGAGGGTTGGTGCCCCCACATCTGCTCTTTCTCCCAGTTCCTGCCCAGAGCTGGGATGATCCCTGTTGTTTAGGATCACAGAGGCTGGGGAGAAGATGGAAAGGTTTTCCTGCTCATCCTAGGGTTTGCCCCTTCTTGCTTCCCCAGTGAGTGCCATAACTCCTCTGACCGCATCAAGGTCCGTGTCTGGGATGAGGACGATGACATCAAGTCCCGTGTGAAGCAGCGCTTCAAGAGGGAGTCTGACGACTTCCTGGGCCAGACGATTATTGAGGTCCGGACCCTGAGTGGGGAGATGGATGTCTGGTACAACCTCGGTAACTAGTTGGGGCCCTGCAGTCTGGGAGGGACATGTTGCCAGCCCTGGTGTGAAGGCTATTTCAGCATATTAGCATAGGGTCTGCTTTTAAAAATACTAAATGCAGAAAGCTGTTGGGATCAAGTGTTTTTCCAGGGTCATTCCCAGAACCCTTTGCTCTGGAGTTCTGGCCCTCTGCTGAGGGGAAACTGAGACACAGAAAGACCACATCTCTCTAGTGCCTGGAGATATGGCCAAATCCCTCCCTGCAATGTCTTGGTTGTGTTGTACCCTGGTCTGGCTGTACTTGGAGCTGGGCATCCCTGGGCCCTGGCCCCAAAGTCCCTCTGTGCTGGGGCCATCTGCCCCTGTTTGGGGCCAGAAGTGAGCAGAGTTGCTCTAGGAAGCCTGATGTCTTTGTTCCCCTCCCTGTACCCCTGCAGACAAGCGGACAGACAAGTCGGCTGTGTCGGGAGCCATACGGCTGCACATCAGTGTGGAGATCAAAGGCGAGGAGAAGGTGGCTCCTTACCACATACAGTACACATGCCTGCATGAGGTGAGCAGCCCACCCCAGCCCAAGGTCTGTGGACCCCACCCCAGTGATGCCATCAGCCCTGGGGACCTCGTGGGACTCATTTGTACCTCCAGAACCTGTTCCACTTTGTGACGGATTTGCAAAACAACGGAGTGGTGAAGATCCCTGATGCCAAGGGGGACGACGCCTGGAAGGTGTACTTTGATGAGACAGCGCAGGAGATCGTGGATGAGTTTGCCATGCGCTATGGGGTGGAGTCCATCTACCAGGCCATGACGTGAGTTCCTTGCCCTCCATCCTGCTGTGTCTGGGGTGTGTGTGGGTCATTGTCAGCATCACCCTGCTGCTGTTTGCAGCCTCCCATGGATACAGAGATGCTGCCCTAGCTCACCCCACACCCCTTCCCCATACTTTCCCATGCATGCACCCCAAACCCCATGCCCCTTCTTAGGGGCAGCCCCTCCATGGCCCTCACCTTCCCCCTCCCTCTGCAGGCACTTTGCCTGCCTTTCCTCCAAGTACATGTGCCCCGGGGTGCCAGCGGTGATGAGCACCCTGCTTGCTAACATCAATGCCTACTACGCACACACCACAGCGTCCACCAACGTTTCAGCCTCTGACCGCTTTGCTGCTTCCAATTTCGGGGTAAGTCCGATGGTGCGTAAACACTCCTTCCTTCTTCTCTCTCTTCTCTTGGGAGGGGGTGGGGGGCTCAAGGGGGTAAAAAGGGCCGTGCAAAACACCCCGCTTCAAAAGGCAGCCAGGCACAGTGGGGAGTCAGCCTCTGCTTGCCCTGAAATTCATCGCACTCCCATTATTCAGGAGGGAAAAGAGCCACCACCTTTCTGGGAGAAGGTCTAAATTTGCTCCCCCGCCAGTTGTTACGGTGAAACAGTGGCTGGAGTCCAAGTGGGACTTCTGGGTCTCCAGTGGGACTCCAGTGGGATGCTGGGTGGTGAGAGGGTGAAACCTTGGTGGCAAAACCACAAGCAGGTGGCAAGAAGCCATCCCTGCAGCTCACTGGGAGTTTTGCACGACCCTGTGCATTTGGGTGTACTGGGACCGCTGCAAACTTGCCTGGCTCTGCCAACACCCATGGGTGCCCAATGGGAGCCTTATGGCAAGCAAGGCGAGTTTGTACCGGGGCCAGGTGAACCCGGGTGAGAAAGGGCTGAGCTCTCCCCCTGACTCCCCCATGTCATCCCAGAGGCTGCAGGTCCTTGCTCTGGATGCACAAGGGTCAAGCCAGGATCAGTGCCCAGCCCTGGGTTAGACAAAGAGCTGGGTAGCCAGGGATGCAGCCAGGGTTGAGCACAGCTCTGGGAGCAGCAGCTTTGGTTCGTGGGAGCTGGAGCCGTGTGAGCTGTGCCTCCAGGTCACGCAGGAGGAGGAAACCATACGAGAGTCAAAAGAAAAAGCACCTTTTCTCTAACGTGGAGGGTTTAAAAAACTTGTTTCTTTCTCTTTTTTTAGAGAGCCTAAGGTTGGGTCCTAAAATGCCCAGCCGTGTCGCTTTAACCCCGAGCACCCGTCGTGTCCAGTTTTAAAGCACTGCAGCCGTTCGGTGGTTGGGACTCACGGTCTTGGCCCAGAGCCTGGCTCTGCCAAAGGTTTGCGGTTGCCAGTGCAGGCTGCGGGCTTGGCTGAGCCGCGGGCGCGGGACTCGCTGCCCCATCCCATCCTCTTGTCCTCCCCCCCCAGCACTCAGGGAGCTGCCCTATGGGGCAGCCTGACCCAGCACAGCAAGTGCTGTAGAGGGGACCCAGGGCTCTCATGGGAGCCCACAGGGTTGTCCAAAGCCTGCCCCAGCAGAGATGCAAGGTGAAATAAATGCCTCTCAACAGCATTTTGGGGTAGATTGGTTGCTTTGCCCTCAGCTCTGATGCCTGATCCTGCAGCCCAATGTGGAATTTGCATCCTCCTGCCCAGCACTCCCTGGACAGGAGCTGGGCTGAGCTGAATTAAAGCCACTCAGCCCCAGTGGATATCATCTACCTGGGACAATTCCCTGCCCACAGTCCCTGATGCAGCCTGGTTGGGTGAGCAAGGAGCCCACATAGGTGTCCAATTCCTCTGGGCCATCCTGGCTTTGTGTCATACCAGCTCAGCCCAGAAGATGGGTGACTGCTGCAAGAGCCCAGCTGCTTTTTCCCTGCCCTTTTTGCCTGATCTCTTTCCACATGGCCCAGGGGCACTATCCTGCACACCCTCTCCCTGTGCCTGCCCCAGACTTGGAGGTGTTCAAGTGGACAGGGCAGATAGAAAAGCCTGTCTCCCACGTCCGACACCAGCTGCCAGTGAGAGCAAAGGGAATGTGCAGTGTTGCCTCTTGATCCTGTGGCATGGCCACATTTGCCCCGAGGGCTGTTGACGGCTGCCAGTGAGCCCAGGCCACCAGCAAGGATGTGCTCTTCTCTGTGGGCATCCCATGCCCACCTGCTGGGCTCTGATGAATGAAGGAGGCAAGGAAGGACAGCAGGAAGGAGAGGGATGAGCCGGGGTGGTGTGGGCAGGGTCAGAGGGAGCCAGGGACAGCTGGGAGGGGGTATGGTCCATGCCACCTTTTCCCCCTCTTACCAGTCTCTGGGTGTTTCTCCGCAGAAGGAGCGTTTCGTCAAACTCCTTGACCAGCTGCACAATTCGCTGCGGATTGACCTGTCCATGTACCGGGTAAGGTGCTTGCCAATCCTTAGTTTCGGCTGTTTTCTTCCCATCTACCCACCCCATTGAAAGTTTTGTCTTTTCTTCCTTTTTGGCAGAACAATTTCCCTGCCAGCAGCCCTGAACGGCTGCAGGATCTCAAGTCCACGGTGGATTTGCTGACCAGCATCACCTTCTTTCGGATGAAGGTATTGCTGGGGCCCTACTCACCCCATCACCTAAGGGGGAGCTGACCCCCACTGGCCCCAGTTCTTCTCAAGGCTGGGGTCCTGTGGTAGCTCCTTGGTGGCTGGCTGGGGCTGTGAATCTGCCTCCAGTGCTGCTCCCCCCTCCCACACCTAGGTCCAGGAGCTGCAGAGCCCTCCACGAGCCAGCCAGGTAGTGAAGGACTGTGTGAAAGCCTGCCTCAACTCCACCTATGAGTACATCTTCAACAACTGCCATGAGCTGTACAGCCGCGAGTACCAGACGGACCCGGTGTGTGGGGCAGGGGGAGCTGGGATCCACTAGGATGCTGTGGGGTAGCCTCATTTTCCCCACTGACCTCCCTATTCCCTGTCCTTTTCCTTTGCGATGCTCCTGCTCCCTCTCCAGAGTGCTCAGTCTCATACAGAATGAGGCCCAAGCCTTGGGCAGGGTTTGAGACCCACTGCTGTGGGGCTGAGACTGGAGGCAAACAAGGGTGGCCTATGTGGGGGCCTCCAGGGTGTTCCTAGAGCCCTCCTGCCTCCTTGTTAGCCCTGCCACAAAATCAAGCCCCATGGGTGGGGTGACCAAAGCCTCTGCTGTGTCCCCATCACTCCAGACTAAGAAAGGCGAAGTGCCCCCTGAGGAGCAGGGCCCCAGCATCAAAAACTTAGACTTCTGGTCCAAGCTCATCACCCTGATAGTCTCCATTATCGAGGAAGACAAGAATTCCTACACACCCTGCCTGAACCAGTGAGTAGGTGCCAGGAAAGGGGACCCTGCATTGCACTTGGGGGGGATGCCCACATGGTGGCAATGGTGGCTTTAGTCTTTTGGAAGTGGGTTGTAACATCTATTCTATGGTTGGGAAACCAAGGCAGATGGGAGGTGTGTGGGGATGTATCTTCAAAGCGAAGGGCTGGTCCACCCTGTGTCCGCACTGTCCCCTCGCCCCAGGTTCCCCCAGGAGCTGAATGTGGGGAAGATCAGTGCTGAGGTGATGTGGAACCTCTTCGCTCAGGATATGAAGTACGCAATGGAGGGTGAGTCCCACCACATCTCCTTCTTACCTGGGTAGGGAGCCAGGAACCAGGCAGGAGCTGCACTCTGCTCTTGCCTCACCTGTTCCTTGGGCAAACCCATTTCACCCCCTCATCAACACGATGCCTAGCTTAAACCCCCTAAGGAGCATTTCCATCTTCGCCTTGTCACCCTGGCATCCCCAGCACTGCTTCTGGGCCAGATGTGTCCTCCCATGCCCTGGTTTGGGGCTTGAAGCAAAACCCCTCCCCATGGCACTCACCTTCCCTGTGCAGAGCATGACAAGCACCGCCTGTGCAAGAGTGCGGATTACATGAACCTGCACTTCAAGGTGAAGTGGCTTTACAACGAGTATGTCACCGAGCTGCCCTCCTTCAAGAGCCGTGTGCCTGAGTACCCTGCGTGAGTGCAGCCCTCGGGGGACAGGGGAGGGGGTGCTTGTGCCCTGGGGGCTGCTGGCCTCACTGGGGATGGGTCTCTCTTCCAGCTGGTTTGAGCCCTTTGTTATCCAGTGGCTGGATGAGAATGAAGAGGTGTCACGGGATTTCCTGCACGGAGCACTGGAGCGGGACAAGAAGGATGGGGTATGAACAGGACTCTCAGTGGGCACAGGAGCTGCAGCTGGGGATGGGTGAGGGGCTTGTCCCTCAATACCCAGTGTGTCCCAGCCAGGGCCAATGTCTCCCTTCTCGCCTCCTGCTGACAAAGCCTCTTGCCCCCTCAGTTCCAGCAGACATCAGAGCACGCGCTCTTCTCTTGCTCCGTGGTGGATGTCTTCTCCCAGCTCAACCAGAGCTTCGAGATCATCAAGAAACTCGAGTGCCCTGATCCCCAGATTGTTGGGCACTACATGCGACGGTTTGCCAAGGTGGGCAGCTGCCAGGCCAGTGACATGCTTGGGACAGCAGTTCCAGCCCTGGCGCAGGTCTTCTGGGCTCCCTTTGCCACTTCCCATCCTGCTGTGGGCAGCAGCATACAGCACAGATTGCACCACCTCTAATGGTGATGCTCATGCAAATATGCCATCAACAGACCCTGTGGCCCTCTCATGTTTGCTAGCACAGGAGGTTAGATAATTAATGAGTTAATTGATTAATTAATTTAGATTAAATGCAGTGGCTCACTGCAGTGTGGGGTGGGATTGGATGTAGGCTTGATGGCTGGTGCTTTTGTAGCTATGTGGATGATGGAGCTGTCTATGGACACCAGAAGTGCTGGGTCTGTTTTCTAGGGGCTGTGCTCATGCAGCTCCTGGTGCATCCATGGGGCCAAAGGGTCTAGGGGTTGCAGGGTGTATCCAGGCACTGGGTTGTTTCACTGCTGTGGGACTCATAGTCTCCCTTTCTCCATCCTTCCTCCTTGTTCCTGATGTCTGGGTGTCTTTGTTCCTGCCTTATTGGCTGCAGACCATCAGCAATGTTCTACTCCAGTACGCTGAGATCATCTCCAAGGATTTTGCTTCATACTGCTCCAAGGAGAAGGAGAAAGTGGTGATGTATCTCCCTTCTGCTTGCTACCTGCCTGGTGCTGCCAGGCAGGACTGTCCACACGTGGTGACCCCAGCTACCACCTCAGCTCCAAAGCTGGTACCCATGAAGCAGGTCCTGCACTTGATCTCTGCCTGATAGCAGTCCCTGAAATGCTAGCAGGCAGATCTCCATACCATGACTGTTCTCATGTACCCCAGTATACGGTGGGAGGGACTTGGCTTGGTGGGCAGCTGTTCCAGCCACATCTGTTGATGCTGACTCCCCTCTCCGTCTCACCGCTCCAGCCCTGCATCCTGATGAACAACATCCAGCAGCTCCGTGTCCAGCTCGAGAAGATGTTTGAAGCCATGGGTGGGAAGGAGGTGTGTATCAGGATCTTTGGGAGGGAGCCCTATGGCAAGGCTGGATCTGTCCCCTCTCCCCAGAAGCAGACCCTTTCCTGGCTCCACAGTGCTGGGAGAAGACCTCAGTTCCTCACTCCTATATGGGACCATGGTGTTCCACCATGTCAGACGATGGATGGGCTTCACCCTGCCCACGGGTGCATTTGGGGTGCAGAAACCCCCCCCGTGGACTGAGTCAGGGGCTCTGATAGCTTCTCCAACATGTCCCTCTTTCAGCTGGACGTGGAAGCCAGTGATATCCTTAAGGAGCTGCAGGTGAAACTCAACAATGTCCTGGATGAGCTGAGCCGAGTCTTTGCCACCAGGTACACCCAGGCGAGAGGATATGGGCAGTGGGTCAAGGAGAGGTTTAGGGGTCCAGGAGCTGTGGCTGGGGCCAGGCTGGGTACTTTGCTTGGCCAGGCAGGTCCTGGGCATGGCCATACGGATGCTGAGCTGCCTGGGTGTTGTGGTCCTCAGTTTCCAGCCGCACATTGAAGAGTGTGTGAAGCAGATGGGTGACATCCTGGGCCAGGTGAAGGGCACTGGCAACGTCCCTGCCAGCACCTGCAGCAGTGTTGCACAGGATGCTGACAACGTCCTGCAGCCCATCATGGACCTCCTGGACAGCAAGTGAGTGTAGGGGCCAATAGGGACCTCCCACCCTTCCTGGTGCTCCTGACTTGCTCCAGAGGTCTGGAGAACCTGCAGGGTGAGGGTGACTGGGAAGGGGGTAACATCAGGGGTGCCATTCTGGAACGTTCAGCCCTGTGCCCTCTCTGCAGCCTGACGCTCTTTGCCAAGATCTGTGAGAAGACAGTGCTGAAGCGGGTGCTAAAGGAGCTCTGGAAGCTGGTTATGAACACAATGGAGAAGACCATTGTCCTGCCCCCACTTACTGACCAGACGGTGAGTGAGACAGGGAGGGGGACCAGGGATGGGGGACCCTGGAGCTGAGAAGGATGGCTGATTGGGGCCGGAGTGAGACATTGCTGATCCGGTGCGTTCACTAGCTGCTGGGGGGTTGGGGACTTTGGCAGCCTTCCCAGACTGACTGCCAGCTCATGGCCAGGCAAGGGATGGAGGAGATAAAGGTCATCGTAGTGCAGCCTAGCACACTCTTGGCTGGCTTTGCCAAAGGACCTTCCTGCCATCTCCATCATGGCACCAAGCAGGCACTGGTCCTTTCCTTTCCACCCTTCCCTTTGAGCTAGGCAACATCCCATGCCATGCCCATCAGTGCTGGCTGTGAACGTGATCCCTATGCCAGGAGGTGGATCAGGAGGCTCTTGGAGTGTGGGGATTCCCCACATCTTGGCTTTCTTGTGGGACTGGAGTTGCCTGGGGAGCAGGGATTGGTTTTGCAGGGATGGGGGTAATGTGGGAATGAGGGGTTGTGTCCCTTCAGCAGGACTGAACTATTCCTTCCTCATAGGCTGAACAGTTTCTAGGGCACCTGAGTAAAGCCCTGCTGGTCCCTCCTCAAAGGGAGGTTGCCTACAGGCTTCAGGTCTCTGTATCACATTGCTGTGTGTATCCTCCCTTGCATGTAGCCATGTACCCTGAAGCTTCCTGGGGAAGCTCTTCACTTAGAGTCAGGAAGGGAATGGTAACACTGAGGGCTCTGAGCCAACTATACATTCATCCTTGTCACTCTTAGTGGCTTCTGTCACTGTCACAAAGTTGGGCTCAGGCTCTTGGAGTCCCTGGAGCCACCATCCACTGTGTCACTTTTCTGGGGCTGTGGGGGTACTTATGCTGTGTCTGTAAGGGACAGCACATTGGTAACATGTCAGCCCTCAATAGTACCACCTTACTGGCACCTTGTCACAGCCCAGAGCCTGGCTCAGGTCAACCCTGCATCACTCCCGGCCAGAGTGACACACCCTTGGCCAAAGCTGGCCAAATCTACCAGGAATGCTGGTGCCACTCCAGTTGCCAACCCAGTCCCTGTCTCTGTCCCTTCATGGCCATGTGTGACTATGCCATGTTCTGGAGGCAGTGAGCCCTGTGCTGAGGGCAGAGGAGGTGGCATGGACATGTAGATTTGTGTATTTTCCTGTGGGGAGACAGTCCTTGGAAGGATCTGGTACCTATGGCTGGGGACAGCCTGCACAGGGTGGCTGAGCAGGCTGGTGACTTGGGGCTACGTGTCAGAGCTGAGTGTCGAGGAGGGTTCACCGAGTCCCTGGAACTCAGTCCCCCTGCCACAGTAAGGATGGAGTAGGCAGGTTGGGATGGGGTCACCTTGGGGCTGTGGAGACCAGTGATGCTGGTGGCAGGGCATGGATGCCGAGTGCTGTGGCATTGTCAGATGGTGTATGCCCCTGGCTCTGCTGTTCCTCTTGCCTGGTGGGGTTCGGGGGACAGCCAGGGCTGGGGAGGATGGAGGAAGGGGCCGACACTCATGCCATGGTTGTTCTCTCCAATTGCTCCGCTTGCCTCTCAATGGCAGATGATTGTAAGTACGGCAGCTCTCTGTCTGTCTGTCTGTCTGTCTGCTGTGTGTCGGGCCTGGCCCCGCCGGTTCCTGTCTCATGTGGCTGCCCGCACCCTGCCCACACCCTCCTTTGGCTCCCGACATGGACCACCTCTGTGGTCCTCATCCTTGTGCTGCCCGCTTGGCACTGGCTCCTGGCAGGCATTTGCCTGGGTTGGGAGGTGGAAAGAAAGGTCCTGGAGAGATTCAAGGGAGCTGGATGTGGGGAAGTGCAAGGATTAGTGATGGTGTGGGTGAGCACGGGGATGGGACAGTGCCATGTAATCAGGGACAGTCAAATCCAGGCTGATCCTGTCTTGTTTCATGCTGAGGCCACTGGAGACATGAGCAGGGGGAGTGATGTGTGCCTGGCTGTCAGGGTTCTTCCTGACCCCTTGTGCCCAAGTTTCTCCTTGAGGCTCTGGCTAGGGGGTGGCTATGGTAAGGATTGAAGGCAGAGGCCTGTGGAGAGGAGCATCTCCCTGAGACACAACAGTCCCTGGTCCTGTTGTTCAGTGGTGAGCCAAGTTTCTGGCATGAGTCATGGGACTTTTTCCTTGCTCAGGATACAGCACTGGGAGCCTGGACTCCTGGGTTCCCTTCTTGGCATTGCTGCTGAGTCCGTGCATGGCTTTGACTGAGCAGTTTCCTTTTGTCCTCTTCTGTTCAGTCTGTGGCCATGGGCTTATGCCTTGTGGGGCAAAGGAAGGGCCACATCCACCCCCAATCCTGCTCCCACCCCTGCTTTGACCACGGGCACCTTTGCAAGGAGTAGTGGTTCTGGTGGTTGGGTGCTAGTGCCAATCCCTGTGGGAACAAATTACTGTCCCGTCCCCCAACACCATTTCTTTCCAAAAGCAGCATTTGGAGGGGCCCTGGGTCAGTCTGGGCTGAGCCTCCCCTTGGGCCCCGCAGGGACCCCGTGGGCTCAGCTTTGCTGAGGCTATCAGGGGACTAGGATGGTGTCAGCTCACTCAGGGTACAGAGTCCTGAGAGGCTGATTAGGAGCCCTCCACATGGCACTGCTGCCCCATTTTACAGTTTCTCTTGGCCTGGGTCAGTGTGGGGTTGTCACAGGGCCCGGCACTGCATGGACCAGAATGCCGCATGTGAAACTCAAGTACAGCTGCCCCTCCCTGTCTCCTCCCCAGTGTTGTAGGGGAAGGTGGGGGCACCAGAGGCTTCCCACACAGAGTGCCAACTGTCTCCTGCCTCCCTATATCCCACTGGGGACCAGTCCCCCATGTGCTCAGCATGCCTTATATCCCAGCAGGAACCAGCTACCATGAGCCCAGCATCCCTGTGTGGGAAATGGTTCCCCATCAGTGTGACATTGTGTGTTCCACTGAAAACCAGTTGGCCAAGCATACCAGAGACACCCGTGCCTCACTGACCCAGCATGCCCCTGAGGATCAGTGCCCCACTAACCCTGTATCCCAGTGGGGACCAGTCCACCATGGGCTTAGCACTCCCAAGAGGGACCATTTCGCCACTGGCTGTTAACTGTCCTTGAGGAGCTCACCGATGTCTTTGCCACCAGCTCGTGGTCACCCCACATGCCCGGCCTTGTTCTGCTCTCCCTGTGTCCCATCCCATTCTGTCTCCCCACCCCACCGCTCAACCTCTGACGTTGCTTCTACAGGGCACGCTCTTGAGAAAACATGGCAAGGGGACAGAGAAGGTAAATAGCTGTGGGCTCCGTATGTGTCGTTGACCTGTGGCCACACTCGTGGCCCCACACCCACCTGCTGTGGAGGCCCAGGCTTGTCTGTGCTTCCTCTGTCGTGCTGTCTGGATGTGCCATTGCCTGCGTGGCATGTTGAGGTGTGCTGTGTTGCCTGGGACGTGCTGCCTGTGTGCAGGATGGGCGCAGTAACCTGTTTCTGTGTCGCCTGGGATAGGGAGCGGGTGTCGTGTTGTGTTGAGCCCCTGTGGGTGGGTGTGTGGGGTGTTACCCATCCCCAGGCAGCCCCACATTGCTCAGCACCCCTCCCAGTGCCTGTCTAGAACAGCATGGGGACACGGTACCCAAGCATGGGGCATCCCAGCCACAAACCTGTCCCACCCCTGGAGGCACAGGAAGAGGTCACCCCCAGAATGCTGGGGATGTGCAGGGCACACTGGAGGCCATGGGGCTGCTGAGGTCCCCTGGACCTCTGAGCCTGCTCCCTCCTGATGCTGGAAGGGGCCTCAGGAAGGCTCACTAAGCCCCAAAACTTGCTGAAAGGGCTTTCTTCAGCCACATGGGCTCTCCCTCTGTCTGGGTGCTCCCTACTGCTGGGCTGGGGGCCCAGCACAGCCCTGAGCGCTGCATGCTCCCAAAACCCACACCTCAGGAAGAGCCACGCTGGCATCTGTCTGGGCAGTGCCTCATCCTCTCATAGGTGATGCTGGCTCCTGCCCCAGTTTGTTGAGCGTGCTGTGTGAGCTGCTTCCCTCCACCAGCTGATATTTCCCCAGCCCCAAACAACGTGGGGAACAGGCCTGCCCCACTCAGGAAGTATTCTTAGTCCTGCTGAACCCGTCATGGCTTGCTCATCACAGGCTCAGCAGCAGGCATGCGGGGCTGAGCCTTTGCAGGTGTGAACTGGTGCTGAACCAGTTCACACCTGCAAACAGTGGAGAACTGGGCACAGCCAGAGGAGCTGTCGTGGGCAAGAGCCCACATGGCTGGGGGTTGTGGGGGGCCTGGACCTGCGGCTGGCTGCTGCTGGGGCCACCAGTAACTGTCCCTTGCTGTTCTCTTCCAGAGCAGGGTGAAGCTGCCCAGTCACACTGAAGTAAGGACATGGCTCTTCTGCTCCCCACTTGGCTCTGGTCCCTCCTCTTGCCTCCTCCCTGTCCCTTGTCCCGTGTGCTGTGGGGTGTGGGAGGATCCCAGCTTAGTGTAGTATTCCATTGTGCTCTGTCTGGGAGCCACCAGTGTCCCCAGCTCCCAGCCTGTTCACCAACTGCAGGAGATGGGGACATCAAGTGAATGGGACAGTACTTCGGGAGTGAGAACACAAAGAGTTAGTGGGAGGGGGTATAGAGTAAGAGCACAGGGGGACCAGACCCCTGCAGAAGGTAATGGTTAGTGGGATAGATGCTGGGGGTTGGGAAGGACTGGAGCTACGGGTGCTGGGGGAAGGAGGTGGGAATCGCTGGCTCTGCCCCACGGGGCCTGTGCTTATCCAGTTGCATGTTGCACATTGGAGGGCTTGAGAAGGGGAGCTTGTGCTCAGCCCAGTAAGCAGGCAGTAGACTAGGGAAGTAAGCGGGATCTGCCTACGCCATGGGGTTGTGTCCCTAGGAGCTATGCCAGTGGGCCCCATGGAATGGCTTCATGGCCTCTGCCCATGGGGGTGGCATGGGACAGGGCAGATGAAGGCAGCCGGGGGCTCCCATCTGCCATGTTCCTGGGGTGCACAGGGGCTGGGGAACATCCCTGGGGTTGGGACTGGGCAGGGGTCTGGGTAGCAGGGACGTGTTTGGCTTGGCTGCCAGCACTGTGGGGTACAGGGGGATCATGTCACATCCTCCCCGTGCCCACTGTCCCCCTGCACTCGCGCTCTGCTCCCCAGTGTCGTACAACTGTCCAAGCGGTGCCAGTAATGTGCCATGCTGGGCTTTGTTGGATGCAGAAGTAGGTGCTTGGGCACCACAGGGAGCAGGATGGGACCCTTGGGCCAAGCTACTTTGCTGAGCAGGGTGTGAGGTCCCTGATGCCATAATGATGTCCTGCCCTGGGGTCCCCAGGTCCCAAGCCACCCACGTGTAGTGAGAACTCAGTGGCTGGGGTGCACACTCACATCACCATGCCCAGTAGCCCCTGGGGCTCTCTGGGAAGCGTTACTCCATCCCCCTGGAGCCTGGGGGAGCCCCCAGAGCTGCAGCAAGCTCCTGGCACCATGTGCCAGCCTGGCCATGGTACCCCCAGCTTGGCCGCTCACTGGGGCTGTTCCTGTCTCTGTTCTCTGCAGGGCACACAGATGATTTTCAATGCAGCCAAGGAGCTGGGGCAGCTCTCCAAGCTGAAGGTGAGGGCTAGGAGGGTGGGCTGGGGCAGGCGATCTGTTCTCCTCTCTGTGCTAAGGCTGGCACTGGCTCTGTTGCAAGGACCCCACCAGTGCTCATTTGTTGGCGTGGTTGGGGCAAGGGGAATGGGGCCCTGGTTCCATACTGAAGGCAGAATTCGTGCCCTGCAGGACCACATGGTACGGGAGGAAGCCAAGAGCCTGACCCCAAAGCAATGTGCAGTGGTGGAGCTGGCACTGGACACCATCAAGGTAAGGGTGTTCTGGGGAACACAGGGGTGTCCCTGAGGGCTTTAGTCCTGGAAGGGCACTGGAGGAGCTCTAGCAGAGCTGCTGAGGGCCCCAAGGCCATTCTCCCTCCTCCAGCAATATTTCCATGCCGGTGGCGTGGGGCTGAAGAAGACATTCCTGGAGAAGAGTCCCGACTTGCAGTCGCTGCGCTATGCCCTGTCCCTCTACACCCAGGCTACTGACCTCCTCATCAAAACCTTTGTGCAGACCCAGGCTTCTCAGGGTAGGATGCACTGCCCTGGCCCTCTGAACCAGGCCCCCTCTCCCCATGCATGTGGTTGGTTGTCCCACTGCCAGGTCCCTGTGTCACAGTGGGGTTGGGGGGCCCCAGCTAGGCTCATGGAAGGGTGGGAGGGATAGACAGGGAGGGAAGGGCTTCTTGCTCCCATGGTTTGCAGGTAAAGAGGGACCAGGGGTGCCCAGAAGCAGCCTGGTACCTCCAAGTTCCCCACCAGCAACAACAGTGTGTCCCCAGTGCCAAGGCATGGCTAGGCTGGCACAGAAATGGGGCCTGTGGGTAGGGGAGATCACCCTCTGGTCCCTGTCACCCATTACAGACACCTCTGGTCCAGTGCTGCCTTGTAGCTGACATCTTGGCCAAACAGATGCTGTGCCAGAGACTGTCCTGGGCATGCTGGGTGCCCCACATACTCCATGATTTGGAATCTGTACAGGATGCCAGGCGCTGCCCCTGCCGCACAGCATTGTGCTGGGCACTCTCTGGGGCAGGACCTCATCTCTAAATGCTGCTCTTTATTTTGCCCCTTGGCTGCTTGAGGAGGGGACAGATACGCTCTGTTGCAGCCATGGGCTGTTGTATAATGCCCCAGCGGGGCTTGTCTGTGTCCTTCGGGAGTGGGACGTGTGTTTGCTGTGTGTTTCCTGCAAGGGACAACTGTCCTGTCTGTGTGTCCTGTGCCACCTGTGTTGGTGGGGTGGCCTTGGGTTTGGTTGGTGCCAGCACGCCTAGGTGCAGCCTGGCCCCAGGACCCCCTGGGCTCGGAGCCGTCTAGTGCCTGGTACTCCTGTGTTGCTGCAGTGTGGTCCAGATGCTCGGCTGTTCATCTGTCTGTGAGATCTGATCTCTTTCTCTCTGTTTTCTCCCCTCTTTTACTGATCCCACCCCCTCCCCCCATCGTCTCCTTCCTTCTCTCTTCACCTACTCTGTGCTGTGTCTCTGTCTCATTCTCTCTCCTTCCCACTAGTCCATGGTGGGAAAGGTATTAGGTTTACCCTTAGTGAAGAAATTTATCCTGAGAAGGGTACGTGTCCTGCTTGCCCACCCCTGCAGCCACCTGCCACCGGCCTGGGCTAGTAATAGTCCCAGCACTGTGGGTTGGGGTGGCCATGAGCCTCTTGCCAGCATTGCCAGCCTTGGGTGCCCTTCTTGTGGCCAGAGCTGGAGCCCTCTGCCCACAGACTCCCACTCCCAGAGCTGTTTTGAGCTGAATTTGGAGGAGCTGTGCTCAGCTATATTGACAACCCCTGCCACATACCAGGTTAGGTCTGGGCACCTTGCATTGTCCCCAGTGCTGCTGCCTGGGGGTGGGAACCTGCCCTGACCTCCATGCAAGCTGGGAGCTGTCCCCTTGGGACATGTGGCCCCAGGGGAGGCCATGCCCATGTCTCCCATCCCCTCCACGCTGCTGCCAGAAGGACCATTACTAGCCTTGCTCCGGTGAGCTCTGCCCATCTGCTCCAGGGTGTGAGGAATGAGCCCAGCTCCATGGGCCCTGCTTGGCCTCCTTGGCACCCAGAGGGGCCAGGACTGCACCCCATGCTTGGCCTCCCATACCCAGACACCCTGTCCTCACCTGCCATCAGCTTCATCTCAGCTCAGCATGCGGCAGTGCCTGTAGGGATGGGGTGCCGGGCTTTGTGGAGGGTGAGGGTGGATGGAGAGGAAAGCGTGCCATCACCACCCCACATGGCCTGGCATCCTTGTGCTGGGGGCCATGCAGTGACACGTTGGGGATGCGTCATTTTTCCCCTGTTATTTCTACCCTGGGAGCTTTCCGCTGAGCTCGGTTTGATCTCCTTGGCCCTGTCTGACACACAGACCCTGTCCCTCTGCCTTGCACCCCCTCCTTCACCCATGAGTGCATGCACGGCTCCTGGACGGGAGGGGGTGCGCTAGGTTGTTGGTCACAGGTCACCTGAATTCTCCAGGGATGGAGGGGATACAGGAGGGGGCAGGTCAGCCTCGAAACCCTGACAGGGCCATGGGTGGCCTGTGGCACAAGGGCCAAGTCAGGTCCCTTCTGCCCAGTGCTGTGCCCATACTCACATCCATGCATGGATCACTGACAGCACTCCCTCCCCTGTTCTTATAGGAGGTGGAGCAGGGCTACTGTCCCCTGCCCCATCTCACCCAGACACCTCAGTCCCTGCCTGGGCAAGTGGGGACTCAGTGAGTCTTGCTGATGTGGGGTGGCATGACAGCCAGCCTGGTACTGGGGATGTCCTGCAATGCCTCCAGCCCTGCCTGGTGCCAGCCCCAGCCATCCATGACAGTTGCTTCACCCATGCTGCTCTCCTCAGAACTCTTTAGCAGAGGCCACATTGGGCCAAGTCCTGCTGCCCTTGGTGGGTGACCTGCCTCCTCCAGCGGGGTTGGTGGTGGACATCAGGGACACAGCAGGAAAGAGCATTCATGTCACCTCCCTTTGCCATGCAGGCTCTGGTGTGGATGACCCTGTTGGGGAGGTGTCCATCCATGTGGAGCTCTTCACCCACCCAGGCACTGGTGAACACAAAGTCACTGTCAAAGGTGAGTTCTGCCAGCTGGGATGCTGGGATCTGGCAGTGCTCCAGGAGGCTCATGTGCTCCCTCTTTGCAGTGGTGGCTGCGAATGACCTCAAATGGCAGACATCGGGCATCTTCCGTCCCTTCATCGAGGTCAACATCATCGGGCCCCACCTCAGTGACAAGAAGAGGAAATTTGCCACCAAATCCAAGAACAACAGCTGGGCCCCCAAGTACAATGAGAGCTTCCAGTTGTGAGTGATGCTGCAAGGCTTGGGATTTGGGACTGGGCTGGGCGATGTGTCTGCCCCATGGTGGGGTCTTGCCAGGGCGTTTGGGATATTTTAGATGTTTTCTCATTGATAAAAGCAGGGATTGAGGAAAGGGGGAAAAAAAAGAAGACAAAGTTTTCTAGGGGCAGTGGGGAGGCAGCACCCAGGTGTCCTGTGGCAGAACCAGGGGACCTGGGAGTGTGACCCACTGTGACGACTGCTTGTCCCTTGCCCTACTGCAGCACGCTGGGTATGGAGACTGGCCCCGAGTGCTATGAACTGCAGGTGTGTGTGAAGGATTACTGCTTTGCCCGCGAGGACCGGACAGTGGGCATCGCTGTCCTGCAGCTCCGCGATATCCTGCAGCGACCTGGCTGCGCCTGCTGGCTGCCCCTGGGCCGCCGCATCCACATGGATGACACCGGCCTCACCGTCCTCCGTATCCTCTCCCAGCGCAACAATGATGAGGTGGCCAAGGAATTTGTCAAGCTCAAGTCAGATACACGCTCAGCTGAGGAAGGCGGCAGTTAAACCCTTATCATTTTCCCAGCCCTCTCCCCCTACTCCTGGCCCCTTTTCTACACCGTCCTCCAGCCATGTATAAGCCATAAGAGTGGCCACAAGAGGAGTCTCCTTCCCTGTGCTGGTGAGGGGGGGTGGTGTGGCTGCAGTGACAGACCCGCTCCATCCTTCCCTCAGCCAGACTGTCTGAGTGACAGTGATGCAGAACATGGCCATGCCACCATCCCACCCCAATGGGAAGGTGCTGGATCTGGGGGGGCTGCAGGGAAAGGCTAGATCCAGACTGGGTGCCTGAGATGGAGGACCTGCAGTTGGCCCATCCCTGACCCTACCCTGTCCTACCCAGACCCAAACCTCATCAGACAGCGCAAGGAAAGAGCTGGGGGGTGAAGGTGGAAGGGGCATCTCATCCAACCCCTGGGGGTATTGATGAGTTGCTGGCACAGCACTATGGCCCCTTGCCCCAATCCCTCAAGCATCTTCAGGCACCCTGGGGGACAGGGAGGCTCCCACCCACTGAGCACCCTGTACATATGTATATTGCTGTACATACACTGGCAGCTGGCCGTGTTCTGTACCTGGAAGGGCTATTGGGGCTGTTGGGTTGGTGGGTGCTGCCCCCCACATACCCTGCCCAGCATCCCCTCCTGGATGGCAGTGGCACCACTGGGGCCAGGAGCAGCAGGGATTAGCCTCCGGCCTGTATCCTGTCTTCCCTGCCTTGCCCCACCATGGGCTGCCCCACTGCTGCCCCCAGGGTGCCAGGTCTTGGGGGCAAGGGCTGGAAGTGCTGGATTACAGGGACCCATCTCCCTTTGCTCTGGCCAGTGGGGGCCAGCCATGCCTGTGCAGTGCAGCAGTGCCCATGAGACCTCCTTGGTGCAAGAAAGACCCTTCCCATCCCCAGCCTGGAGGACCCCTTGCCCCTCCATTTCCCGTTAGCCACCATTTCTGTGTGATACGTGGGGGGTGTGTGTGTGTGTGTCTTGTGCAAGTGCCTGGGAGGTTGGGATGTGCAGTGTTGGGGCTGGCCACCCCAGCTGGCTCTAAGTACTGGGAAAGACAGAGGCCTGATGACCCCACAAGTCAATATATCTCTCTCAAGTCTCCTCTCCATCCCAAAACAGGGTATGCCAACTGGCCCCCATGGTCCTTTTTCTATAGGGTTTGCCTGGGACCAAAGGGTTTAGCTTTCCTCTCATTATTCTTCAGTGTTTACAGCCCTTTTCTAACCACTGTTCCCACATAGTGAGGCTGGGGCTCAGCCCTGTGTCCCCCCAACCATGCTGCCCCTGCCCCTTTGCTCCCTCCCCAACCTGTCCTGTTTGGCATGTGATTGAACCAACAAATTCTGCTCCTGTAGCACATGTGTCACTGATGCTTGTGTGTCTGTACCACCGTGCGCGGCACTGCTGGCGGCGGCTACCATGGATGCATGACAGTGAGATGTTTTGCACTATTTTGAATTTTTCGGGCTCTGTAAAAATATTTTATTATAACTGACATTAAAAAGCACACCCTTCACTGCAGCTACTGTGGGGCTATGAGAGGGCAGGCACCCAGAGAGTCTATCCTCACTCCTACTCCAATGCACCTTTAAGGTTAGCACACCAAAGATAAATAGCCCAGGAATGCTTAAGCAACTCTGTTCACACTCAGCCTCCCTGAGGGCTGCTCTTTAGTGCTGCAAAGCCAAGAAAATGAGGGCAGGGATTAAATGGAACTGGGACAGATCTGTCCTGAGAAGTGACACTATTCTCAACTGCTGTGCTGCAAACTTCCAGGCATGGGAGTGATTAGAGACTGCCAACGTGGGCTCACCAAGGGCAAACCCATACCTCACTAATCTAGTGAGCTCCAGAGAAACCTTGAGGGAGCCCAGAAGGGGCAAAGTGATACCTCGGACTGATCCTATGCTTCTGAGCTGGGCTGGGCTCCTGGGATGGAGTGAGCTCATGGCAAGCAAGAAGCGCCTGTGAAAGACAGCTCTGCCCAGGATCAGCTTCTCTGTGAAGTGCAGCAGCGCTTTACAGGAAGACAAGGAAGACATCAGGGTTTTGTGGGTTTCCTGCCAAAACCTTACTTCTGTGCTAACAAGGTAGGTCTGGACCAGGCAATAACTTCTGCTGCTGTGACAGCCTCTGGGTGCTTGAGAGAAACTCGAATGGCACTGGAGAGAAAGCTGTCAGGCTAAAGATATCCTTCAAAGTGATAAAATAATAAAGGCTGCTGTCCTTCAAAATAATATCTGTGTAGATGACAGGAGGGACTGGAACCCGGCAGGTTCATTGGTGCTGCTGCTGCTGGGACAAGCAGGGTGCCAGCACATCCCTGCCAACCTGGGACTCCCAGCCTGTTGCCTCCTCTCCCTGCTGAAGTGGCAGCTGCTTGCTGGCAGAGCAGAGGTTCCACAGGGGGACGGGCTGGGATTGGTCCCAGAGGCAGGGAGCTGCTGGTCAGTGGTGGTGAGGAGCTCTGCTGCTGGACATTTGATGCCCTGCCTCCTCCCAGCCCTTGGGAAGATGGGCGTGGGGACTCTGGCACACGCTGGCTCCAGTGCCTGGCGGATGGCATCTGCCATTTCCCCTTTGCCCTCTGCCTCCCAAAAGAAAAACTTGCACAAGGACTAAACAAACACGGCTCCTTTTGGGGGGAAAGCTCAAAGAAGGGGTAAACTTGTAAAACAGAACTGGGGCCAGGGTGTGCTGAAGGATGAGCTGTCCTGCAGGCAGCAGGAGAAGCCAGGAATGAAGCTGACTGCTCATCACTCTCAGGGTGCAAAGGATGCCGTGGGACTGGGCTGGTTGTTTCAGCTTAGTTCACATGCAGCCATTGTCCTCATGAGACCTTGTTCTCTCCCTGCCACAACAGAGCCAGCAACACAGTGTTCAGATGTACCATTCTGATGATGGCTGCTGCTGTATAGTTTCCAGGATCAACAAGGTCTGAAATGCCAGGGAACAGACTGAGTTGTCAGCATTGTCCAACAAGTCATGGATGGCTGTTACAGAAAGGAGAGCAGTGGTGAAGCACCAGTGTCTGCTGTCGCATGCCAGCCCCATCTGCTTCTTTCCCTGTCCAGAAGGAGCAGCTGGGACCAGCGGATCAGCTGGAAGCTGCTGCTCAGGAATGCCCCAAATGCTTCTGCTATTTTCCACTGAGCCTGAAGTGTTTCCCTGGAGCAAGAAAAAGCACAGCAGCACTCTGAGCAGGTTCTGTCCCCTGCCCCACCATTCCCAGCCAGCAGAGTGCTGCCCCTACTCACCCTTGCATATATCCTGCAGCTTCTCACCGGCATCGCTGTCGCTCCTTGCTTTCCCACCGAAAAGTCCAAGTGCGTGCAACCCCTCCGACATCTGCTTCTGGCCGTCCTGCAGCACAGTGCACACAGCACAAACGTCCGACCTCTGCTCCCACAGCTGAAGAGCCAGGACAGAAAGCTGCTGCTGTGCCTCCTCTGCACATGGTGAGCTCCTCAACAGTGCCACCCTCACTGTTGTCGCTCCTCGCTTTCCCACCTCCAAGTCCAGTTGCCTGCAACCTCTCTGGCACCCACTTCTGGCCGTTAAATGGCACGGCACACATAGTACGGACTTCAGGCCCCTGCTCCCACAGCCAAGGAATCAGGACAGAAAGCTGCTGCTGGACCTCTTCTGCACATTGTGAGCTCCTCGGCAGTGCCACTGGCACTCTTCTTACCCCTCACTTTCCCACCTAAAAGTCCAAGTATGTGGAACCTCACCGGAGTAAGGCGGTAATGGCTGCACGATCATTCGTTGCCTTCCCCTTACTTTCCTTTTAAAGAAGAGTAAGAATTTAACTCAACTAACATAGCTGAACTGCAGGTGGTTTAGAGATGGGAGAAATAACACAGTATGTTTGAGTCCAAAATCAGTTCTGTGAAAGACAGACTTCTTTTCCTAGGTGAATTGCTGAGGAGCTCTACATAACTCAGGAGCCTTAAGAACTGGTTTGATACCCTCTGCTCTACTGCTGTGGAGTACTTAAGTATCAAAGGATACTTGCCACACTACTGCAACCACATGGATAGCTGCACATACTCTTTAAGCAAACAGGAATCAAAGAGTTAGACATTTTATGTGCATACAAGACCTTCATCCCTGATCAAAGCATATGTAGGGGACAACTTTTTTTATGGTGAAATCAGAATAATTCAAAGCTTTGCTGTAGCTCAGTAAAATCATGCGTATTACACACTGCTTGAGAAAAAAAGTATTCCATCACGTCCTTGTAAATGCAGACCTTGCAAGGACTGTTAAAACTAGGTTTGCAGAACTGCTTCAAGTAGCTCCACTGATTTGGTTTGTATCTGTAGGAAACCTGAACATCAGTGTAGGTCACAAACCTCTGGGCACTTTGAGACACAGAGCTGCAAGAAAAGACACACTTGGTGTAGAGAAGTGTAAAGAAAGTCAGTGCAATCAAAAAGCAAGATAAAAGGAAACCTGTGAAAGTGCCCTGTTTTGTAGAATTTTCAGTAGATAGCCCTAGTGAGGGTAGACCTGATAGCCCTATAGTAGAGGTAGACAACCCTGGGGCAGGGATGGGGAGGTGGTAGACCTGATATCCCCAGTGGGAGTAGACCTGATAGCCCTGGAAGGGGTAGACCAAATAGCCCTTCTCGGGGTAGACCTGATAGCCCTAGGCTTGCAACCTGCTAAAGCTTACAAACTGCTAAAATGTGTCTAAGAAATGTAATGGAATTGCCTTCAGTATTGTTTACTGTAGCATTTGGAAAGGGATACAATGCACTAGTGATTTTCTAGGTGAGTACTACTCAGATTCTCTGGTAAATACTTTCAAAGGCTTTCCCCTTACCTGGCACATGGAGCACCACCTGTATCTCCATCGGCTCTACACATTCCAGTGGATCTGTAGAGCTTCCAGGTTGTGGGGAAAAAAACCCCCAAACCCTGAGCTCTGAGTGAGGCGGTGCAGTCGCTGCTTTCACAGCACACACCTCATGTCTGATAGCCCAAGTCAGGATAGACCCGATAGCCCTCGTCGGGGTAGACCTGAGGGCCCTTCCCAGGGTAGACCTGATAGACCAAGTCGGGGTAGACCAGGTAGCCCTAGTGCAGGTAAACCTGATAGCCCTGGCAGGGGTAGATCTGATACCCCGAGACTGGGTAGACCTGATAATCCTAGTGGGGGGCTAGACCAAACTTTCTCGGGGTAGACCTGATAGCCAAAGTGTCCAGAGTTCGGTACTGCAGGCAGTGGTGGTGGTGGGGGAGTGGTGTGGCCCCGGGCGCCGCTGGCTGCTGCCATCCTGTGTCCAGAGTTCGGTACTGCAGGCAGTGGTGGTGGGGGTCTAAAAGCTGGTAGGATTCTGAGCCAGTCTGTGTGAGAGTGAGCCTGCGTGGTCTGTGAGCTTTGAATGTGAATCTAAAGCAGAGAA
>JANHGB010044512.1:0-27257 GCA_026283785.1 Coracopsis vasa
TGAGCATATATCAAAAGTGGAAGAGGCTCTAGTAGTTATGCTCAGAGATCAGAACTCCCGATAACACTGACACAATGTGCCATGGAAACATTCAGGTTTCCACCATCTTCCTGGAATCATGGCTTACTTGACAGTTACCCCCTGTGAATTCTCCACAGTAAGATTGAGACCTCATGGTGATTCGCTACTTGGTTTTGTTTTGACTTTAAAAGCAACAATAGAAGCAAAGGAAGTCATTTCAAATAAACCTGTATCTGTTACCAATAGAAAGAAGTTAAAAAAATTAGGAGCTCAGTTTCCATTTTCTTTATTCATGCTTTCATGATTAACTTTATGTAACTTAAGGAAAATAACCTGTTCCAGCATTACTCTCATTTCTCATGCACATCCAGAACACACAAGTCATAACAAACAACTGCATGAATATTACTTTACTTCATGAGTATGGTTCTGACATTCAGAACTACATCATGTAGAAAAGCTAAAGAAAAGATAAACAAAAGATACCAGACCAAGGCACACAGATTCTCTACCTAAAAAAATGAAGGAAGATTCAAAACCCTACACAGCTTAGATACACACATTGTTTTCCACTGTACTCCTTTGAGAGTCTTCCTGTAAAATTTGGGACTGAGCAATTAAAAAAGCATTTGTTTTGTAATACACAGTTTGTTGAACAGTTATTTTAAGTTACAAAAGCATAAATCCTTCAAAACTAATTTATAAAGCTTTATACTTACACAAGAAACACGAAATGGTCCAAAAGTTACAGCTGCTTCTCCATACAGAGGCCAGTAACGTTCACATTTTTTCTGTTAAAGCAAAGAACTCTAATTTAATTCATGTGTAGTACTGAAAGATGACGATTAACACAAGCAGAGCAGACCAAATGATAATCTCAAATGCCTTATTCTCTCTTATCTGGTCCTTTTCCTTAACATCTGCCTACTGGTGCCTTGCTGGACTTTAAATACAGCAAAATGTCTTTGTTCTTGGATACCAATAGGAAAACTAAAGACTCAGATGACCCATAAAGCCAAAAAGGACACTTTGGAAATGAGGACATGAACTTCACAACTGCTAACATATGTGTAAGCATGCATCACACAGAGGGACATGATGAGAGCTTATTTAGGTTTTGTGAAAGTCTGGAGTTCATAATGGACCAATTTCTCCTTTTCACTTCCTCCTCAGGTCAGATGAATATAGCAGATTTAAAAGACAGATTGTTTTTGCAGCTGTATCGATTGACAGGAAATTCAGAAGGACTCCGAATTTTGATAGCTGGCCTACATCCCACAAAGAACAAGACTTTTTCCATAGTGACATAACAGACCATTGGTACAGTGTGGTTTACAAACAAGTATGGTATGTTCCACTGGGATGACACCTAAATAATAATGTAACACTGTAAACAAGCAAAGAAAAGCAGTTGCATTCACTATTTTCTATACACACAAATAGAAGGGCAGGCATTCTCATTCAACCTGGCAGATTATGTTTACAGTTATGGATTTAGCATATAGAACTTCACAGGTATCAGCATATTGCCCCACATGGGCAATGCTCATTTAGTTTTGTATTTAGTATACATACCCTTCCCATTTCAAACTCCCGACAGGCCATTACAATTATCTGAAAAGATAAAAAGATGCTTGAAGTTAGCTGGTTTTAGATCCAATAACTTCAACACTTTACTATTTGCTTCTGTCTGGGCCAAAATTGATAACTGGTTACTACCGAAGTGACAAATTAAATCTGTTTTGCAAACTGCAGATGAACACCCTTTTAATTCTAAAATAGCACCCAGGTTTTATTCCACATAAAATCTACAACACTAATACAATACTTTAAGGTTACTTGATTTGAGTGCACTGTAATCCTGTACAAACACCTTATTTATTCAGCCTGATTGAAAAGTCTAGATTTAATCATAAAAATATAGAACCATTTGCTGACTGGAAGAAATAAGAGCTATAATTTGCTTAATATTACAAAGCCTGCTTAAAATAGGTGCAAAAACACATTTAAAAACCAAGAATTAGACATCTTAGGAAAAGCTATTTCAGATACATGAATGTGAATAGCACAGGTAAGATATTTGCTACATGTAACCATGATTTAAGTGTTTGATAAAACACTTCGAAAATATTTTCAGAAATAATTTGTTGAACATACCCAGTTTTAGCAGTACTTAAAAGTTAAGTCCTGACAATAGCAGTAATTAACCCAAAATTAGCAAAAAAACCCAAAGGTAGGCTTTTTTTTGTTGTTTCACATGCTGCTTCTGTATCTGATTTTGTCAGTCCACTTAAGAGTTGTAAGGTCTCCTAGAGGACAGATGTAACCAAGTACCAACCTATTCGTGATTTCACATTCATTCAATGAAATTGTTACTTTGAATTTACATTATTAAATTGAATAAATAATATGAAGAATGCTATTTAAACTACAAAAGCAAGATTTGAGAAGTAAATGGACTAAACTGTCAACATTTTTATAGTAATAGCCAGCTCATACAAAGGATACCAAATCACTGTGCTATGAAATAAGAAAGTACTCAATTTTGGTTTTTAAGTAGGTACTTACAGCAACATTGTATTCCCATATCATCCTCCAGAAGTCTATTACTGTATTTGCTAATGGTCCCTGGGTAGCAACATATGCTTTTGGCCCATGTACTCCCTAGGATTGCACAAAGGAACCATTAATGTTTATAAAGAAAATTTATCTGCACTGAATAAAAAAGGCTTGAGGTTATAATCATGCAAAATTAGGATATCTTTAATTCTTTGTTGATACAACAGGAAGTGTGAATATGAAATGAGTCCCATTCACATTAGTGGGAATTTTGCAGGTGATTTCAAGAGGGGCCCAAGATGACAACAGCTACTGTGCTGCCAGAGACTAACAGAAAATATGAAGCTTCTATATGTTCAGATTCAGAAGGTTCCCTTTAAGCCTGCATTTTCTTTAGTACCCAAACATTTAATGATAATTTGAAAATCTGCTGCTAAAAAGCAGTCTCTCAAACAAATTTCAGTTCCTCCTTCCAGTAATGCCACATTTCAAAACTCCAAAACTTTAACATTCATTTTAAATAAAGCTTGAAGGCATTTGCATTCACCTTGTAATACTAAACTTTCAGCAACAGATTTATAAGAACACTCCTTTCTGAATAATCATTATTGTATAGAAGCAGCATCAGGGTAAGGATACAAGAAAAGTCCAAGATATTCACCCTTTGAAACAAAAAATGTAACACTTCCAGCCAAATTCTGGCTTCTCTTTAAGAGTGTTAGATATAATTCCATTGCCACACTCCTGCCATGAACTATAAAAAGTGCATATTAACATAAATAATTTGTCAAACACCTCATTTATGATGCCTAAAAACAACTTCTCAAGTGTGGTATTTTCAACACTATCAATTGTTAATATAACAGCATCTGAATTTTCCTATGTATAAAGTTCCAATTTGGTTGCCTGTCGCTTCAAAATGAAGTTATTTTATATTATACTTAGACTAAGATTAAAACTGAAAAAATTGTCTCATAAATGGCATCATCTCTGCATATTTCAGTTATAATAAAAAAATCTTCAGTCACACCTTTATATTCTTATCTCAGTCTATAATATTAAAACTGCACTGATAGGAAATAAAAGCTTAAAAAAAATTTAAGAACTGTTAAGATACATACCTTAATAAAGTTGGCATTAATGTAGTCTGAATCTTGTGGGGGAGTTTTTAAGGTCAGTTTAACCCGGCTATGATCAACTAAAAGAAGAATATTCTTTTTAACACAAGAATTACAACATATGCAAATCAATGTGCAACAGTAAATATAATATATACAGTACATACTATATATATATATAAGAAATTGAGCATAAAAGAATGTTTCCCAAAGATAAATCACAGAAGCAAATCAGTTTATTTAATATCCCTCCCCTAACTGGAATTCCAAATGCAATTTATCACAACAACGCAAAATTCAATTGATTAGAAATAATCAAAATTATAGTTATACAATATTAACACAGATCATGATGGTCAGAATTAAAGCACAGCTACAGAAAGCAGAAAGAATTAACCACCAGTGCGTAGCTGAAGCAGCCACCAGGTCTTAAGAGTCTCTGCCAGGGAAGACTCCAAGTATTTCAACATTGAAACATGCACTGGGGTTTTAATGCTCGGGCACAGAATGACATCTGTCTCTGAATACAAGGTTTAGGCACTTTGCTGGAGCACTTCTTAACTAGAAGTAGCAGATTCCTTCATGTAGGAGTGTTGACATTTCAAGTTTCTGCCTTGAGTATTACTGTCTCAGGAGAAAGCTTCTTACAAAACCAGCAGATCTTTGGAGACCAAAATTCTCAGCAGTCTTAAAAATAGCCTTTATTACTTGTTCACAGAATTAACTTAACATCTTGGAATTCTTTTTGGTGTAAAAAAAAAATAATTGCATTTTTAATACAGAAAGAACTGGATTTTTATTAAGAACGAGTGTAGGAGGTTGGTAGGTTCACCAGCCCTTCCAGCTCTTCTTGATACCAACACTCCCTAGCTATCACATTAAAAAAAAAATCATTCAAACTATCTCTACACCAGAGGCTGTTTTAGTCAGAATCAAAAAAAATTAGCTTTGAACTCTGCAGAAACAGCATCTGCTCAAGTGATTCCTGTTACTTTCTGCTCCCAGGGTCAATTCCTCAACCACAGAACAGCTGCTAAAACTTTTATTAGAGCTAAATTCAAGAAAAAGATATAAAAAGGAATCTATTTAAAAGAGGAAATATGGTTGGTTGGGTTTAGGGAATTTTTTTGTCAAAACATCACTGGTAATAAAACAGGGAGCTGTGCCCACAAGTACATGTTAAGAGTTATTTCTGTACAGAAGCCTTTTCCAAAAAGCTTCCAAGACAGTGAAATTTTCTGCCACAGCACTGATAACATACAAAAAATGTTTGTGTTACCATGTAATGCTTCCTAAAAAAGCGCAAGTGTAGATTATGAGACATTTAGATCACAGATCTAAAGACAACACACTCTCACATAACGGTCTAGAGAAACCCTTCAAGCATATTACACTGTATTACACTCATACATGTAACATAAAAGCAGTAACACTTTCTAAGCATGCAATGGTGTCACAGACTTAATACTAAAAGCTACTTTATAATGGCAGATCTGAAAGCGGGGTTAGGGTAGGTTAGACATAGTGAATAAATGCTTTACTGTAAGTGTGCTGAGGCGCTGGCACATGTTGCCCAGAGAAGCTGTGGCTGCCCCATCCCTGGCAGCATTCAAGGCCAGGCTGGACAGGGCTTGGAGCAACCTGGTCTAGTGGAAGGTGCTCCTGCCTGTAGCAGTGAGGTTGGAACTGGATGAGCTTTAAGGTTCCTTCCAACCCAAACCATTCTATGATTTTATGATCTATCAAATGCCAGCAGGAAGAAAGAGTGTAACAACTTTTATTTTTAAGAACAACTTCCCATCTCTTTTTCACTTTCATTCTATCCCTTGAACAGGTTTCCTCCCAACTAAACCAAACACAAAACCCCCAATAATATTTAACAATTTTGCTGCAGTTGACCTTAGTATTACACTACTCTTCAACATGTATATATACATATATATACACATAACATAATTCTCCAGAAAAATAGGAACACCTGTGCCTTTCTTTCTCAGCATAGCAGCAAGCACTATACCACCACCTTAAACAATCAAAGGCCTGTGGCTTTAAAGCAAAGTTTACTGCTGGAAACGTTGTTTCAAGTGCTGGTAAACAGTAAAAATTCCAGCACTAGAAAAAAAGAGCACAGAGGTGTACAACAACCTTAAAGTCAGTCACTGGAGTTTACTACTAGATAATACTCTGAAATTGGAAGCTAATGATGCTTAAACCATTTTCAACTTCAAATTGGTTATAAACCTCCTAACACTTCTGAGAAAGCTGAGCAGAATGAAATGTATCTGTTGCTCATCTTCTGGGATACGAATAATAGCATTTGTCAGACAACTACCATTTAACCTCACTGTCAGCTGTTCATACTGAGAAGCATAGCAAGAGCTTCTGAAATACGCTGCCCACGAGCTACACAAAGTGAGCTTGTAACACGCAATCTTGTCTTACAGATCACTGATCCGTTCTAGCCACACCGTGGTGGCTTTAAAATTTAAATTCAGCTCTAACTCTTGTTTTCTGTGATTGTACCTTACAGAGAATTTCATTTGAGCTCTACCAAAATACAAAGCAAGCATAATCCAGCACTGAAAGGTCCATGACACCACTTGCAGGATACAAACAAGCAAAGAAAACCAAACCTATTTTACTTCAAACTACAAACCTGGGCTCCTTATGGCTCCTTAAAATTCAATCTAGAATTTATGCTGACACTTATTTTCTACCATGAATAACATGGTCCTAAGGAAAAAATACAGTTAAGCATCTAGTAAAGTTCTAGACTATTCTCAGCCAAAATGGAACCGTCATCTTGATATGGCTTAGGCCCTAGAACACATTTTATCTTTAGGTAATAGCTCTTCTAATATATCAGTATTCACTTACTTTGCCTTCCAAGTTAAAAATAAAAATTCTATGAAAGTTATCTTTCAGCAAATTATCTCCAATTTTGCCTGTCAGTAATAACTAAATAGTAAAATTCAGAATACATTAAGAATAACAAGCACTTTCCTTTGCCTTCTATTAACACATAAATCAGACTTACATGGCAATATATCCTTGTATCTATTCTTTTTAACATTTTCTTCTTTTTCTCCAGTGGCTGTTGGGTAGATCTTCTCTGTTCTGTATTTTGTTGATAATCTTCTTAACCTCTGAAATAGAACATTTATGTTATATTTTCAAGTCTGCAAATAACAAACATCACAAGGTATTAGCTTCATTGATGAAGTGTAAGATCACTCAATAAAGACTTCTTTGTTCCTTTCACAGTATTCACTATGATGAAGTTTAATAATCTAATTATCCAGTACTTTCAGCTCATCAGCAGTTTACAGCCAAGTTGAAGCTGGCTCTATATATCATGAGACATGGAGCTTTGGGAAAGCCACTGCAGCACCAGTATGGAATACAGACATCTTATTTAGGAAATACACTGCCCTGTTAGGGAGTGACAACTGCATTAAGAATACCTGTGTTAAACAGCAAACCCTGCTCTTGCGCAGAACACCTGGAGTAAGAGCTCAGACCAGGCTGGCTTGGGAACAGTCATTAGCAGCCTGTACTTTGCTCTGAAGCATGTGGCTTTCAACACTGACATCTGAACAGAAAATCTCTCTTCTAACAGGCATCAAACTCCTAATGCCCAAGTCCCACTGAGTTTCAAGCTCACTCAGAAAGAAGGTCCCTGCCTCTCAGGCACAAGGTATTTGCAATTAAGACGGTGACAGGAGGTCTGCTGGATTCACAACATATGTCTTTTCTCCACCACAGCTCCCCCACATCCATGTAATTCAAATCCTAGAAATCAGAGAGTCAAAACATCCAGTAATAAAAACCAGCCCGTGCCTTCCAGCAACCTTGGAAATAATAAGAGCAATACAGCTTGTATCATCGCACTTGTGCTAGGCTTTCACAACCTTAAAACTGAGGAGGAAAAAGAGTGTGAATTCTCTTTGGAAGGAATAATAAAATACAGAGGAGCCAGAAGGACTTGTTATTTTAGACTGTGTAGACATCCAGATTTAAAAAAGGAACCTGAAGAACTCAGAAAGTTAATTCTGGCTTCTAGTTCAAGTAAGTGGTTGCAAAACCAGCTGTTCTATCAACACTGACATGATGGTGGTATATAAGATGATCAAAAGGAAAACAGAACATAGCTTCCAGCAAGTTTAGGATTACCATTGAGTGGTATTCCTCACAAGTAGAAGGACAGAGGACGTTCATGTTCCCCTCCATATTTAATGCTTGATTATCATCCTTGAAGACCCCCAAAGTTCATGACTTGCTTTCTTTTAGGGAAGGGGAAGAATGAAGGATGTTGGTTGCTAGTTAGAAATATAAATCCTGTTTTTCACTGACTATGCAACAACATACAGGCATAAGGGCAACATAAGACAATCTGCTTGGAAAGCCGGTTTTCTTAAATTCTTCTAAAACTACTGAAGCACTCAGACTGCACATTTCAAATTTTTAAAGAAGGGAAAATGAATTGGCAACTCAAGTCCTGCAGTAATTCCTCTGGCAAAAAAGGAAGAGAAAGAAACCCACAAAATTTAGTGTTTTTGCTGTATACAGAAAAACACTTTGATAAAATTTGGGTAGGGTGAAAACCACCACAGATTTTACATGCAAATATAAACTGTGCATTAACTTAGTTGAATAATATGTATCTAATAATCCATAAAAATGGCATCCATCCATGGCAGTATTCAAGGCCAGTCTGACCAGGGCCTTGGGCAACATAGTCTAGGGTGAGGTGTCCCTGCCCATGGCAGGGGGGTGGAATTAGATGGTCTTAAAGTCCCTTCCAAACCATTCTGTGATTATAAGCAAGTCAAGTACCACCAGTTTTCAGACAAATTTTCTTCTCTTTTCTAAGAACTATCACAGATGAAACCACTGAATGCCAAAAGCAGCAACAGAACTAGCACACAGGGTTATTTTCCCTTAAAATGCACTGCTCTTGAAAAACTTGCAGTGCCAGGCAATGGAAAAAAAAAGTAAACATTTGGAGGCGGGACGGTGAGTCCCTGACCACACAGGGATCCAAGTGCTAAATATATTATCTGAAAACATTGCTACAGTGAAGGACAGGAAGATTCAATTCTCGAAAACACATGTGAACAGTTACAGGAAGCTTCCATGCAGACTACCCTCATCTTTGCAACACTAAAAGCAAATTCGTAACCTGTATACATAGCAAGCAGAGAAACCTGGTTTGTAACATAGTATAGACAAAGAATACCACTGCACGTGGGAAACATACTGTCCTATGTATCAAAAAATACTGCCTGTGCTAAGGCTGGGCACAACCAAGAGTCTAAAATTAGCAAAATACACACACCTAATTTAGCTATATCAGCTAAGAATTGCAAGACTAATAGTTTGAAATCAGCTATAAGCCTCCAATTCAGAAAAACAAACAAAAACAGGCAAAGAGAAATGACACTTTCCAAGCACAGCCATCAATATGATTTTGTATATTGTTTCATATCACAACCCAGTTGTATGTTTTTCCCCATCATACTGATTTTTATAGGACAAACACCAGCACTCTGCTTAGAAAAAGTAATAGAAAGAACCTCAGAGAAAAAAAAAATACCTTTAAAAACCAGGAGTAGAAGCAGAAGTTATTCTGCATGAGAAAGGATTCCTTCCCTTGAGGAAGTTGTACAGGGAAAAGGTTAAGTACCAAAGAGCACCCTTGGAAGATGATCCTTTTTGGTTTAGCCCATTTTTAAGGCATGCAAGGAAAAAAAAAAAAAAAACAAAAAACAAACCAACCAAAAACATTCTCCCAGGAACAACCTGGATCTATCCTAAGCCAAAAAGGCTGGAATGACTAGTATTGACTTCTTTTTCTAGAACGTGACACTATGAGAATTCAGCATAGCCTTCTCCCCTGTGCTAGCCAATAGATGTACAATCTGCTGAACACCCTGGAAAGTAGGATAAGCATAACCAGCTCTGAGGCAAAGACTGGAAATGAAACACAGGTTGATTTTAACACACATATGTTCCTAAAATACTTTAAGATCCATGCTTTTAACGCATGTTTCTCAGCTGTTCTGAGACACCCGCAATAGAAGAAAAGTACGGTCCTGAAAGGAATCAAAAAGAGTAAGGAGTACTGTTATATATATTACATATATATATATAATTTGTAGCAGTATCTGCTACATAGAGTAGTATCTACTTCATGCTTTTGGAAGAGAAAGAATTCATTAACAAGTAAGGAAAGAATTCAAAAAACTGAGCTTTGAACAAAGGAAAGAATTCTAAAATCGAGCTTTGAACAAAGTACCACAGGAATGGAAAAGTGCCAGGCGCAACAGAACATTTTGCTCTACACACAACAGTCAATTTCTGCAGAAAGCTATTGCAACGTGCACCCTCCGCTGCTGTAGGATGCAAGAGATTCAGTGCTTCCTAGGTTACAGTCTGGGGTGACCAGAGGGAGGACAATGTACTCCACAGCAGAATGGGGGTAATGACACAGCAGAAGAAAGAATTTAGTTCAGACTAAAAGAAGTTGATGACAAGATAGCCAGTAAGATCAGTCACAGTCCAGTCTCATGCTAATTCATAACAACTGTCTACAGTACAAAGCAGCACTCATTAGGGTTAAGTCAGTAAACTGCCAAGTCGCTTCCCAGAAGATACTCAAACACGAACAGGGACATCAGAAGATCCAGCCTGGTGCCTCTGCAGATAACAGTGGATGCTTTCATGAGACTTACATATTCACTGAAACTTCTATTCTGGTACCACAAAAATCTTCATTTATTTATTCTTTTAAGAACAAAATGATAAAAAAGTATGTATATACTCATGATTCATCATACTTAAAGAACTACATTCACAAGGCCTTAAGTTCCTTTCTCATTAGAAAAGCTCAAGTTTAATTCTGCTTATTCACTGCGTGACAGAAGTGGTTTGTGGGATAGTGACAAACACTTACCACATGTGACAGTGGGGAGATGAGCCTTTGAAACAATCTGAGTTCAGAAACATACTTCCAACTTCCACAGTGGTTTTACAGTCTGCATTACAAATGTGCTTCAGTGTTTTCACAAAAAGACAAACCAGCTTTTCAAACCCAACTTGTAGAATCCTACCATATTAAGAAGAACTCAGTTCACAGTCCAGGAAACAGATCTGACTTTTGCAGTCATTTTTTTCATTTATTTAACACTCTAGAAAGCCTGTAAAGACACACTGCTTAATGCCATAGATATGTTGTTTGTGGATTAAAGAAAATTAAAGTAGTAAATAAAGGAAAAACTTATACTGCCTACTGAGATTTGAAGATCTCGTTTAAAAGCCTGAACCTTATTTAAGATATGAAAGTTCTTGTGACTCCTTTCTGGGCTTCTTTTCAAGGAAAGCACAGCAAACATTTCACCAGGTCTTTACTTAAAGGCCTCAAATTGTCTCATAAGACTTATTTGACATTTCCAACAGTCAAAACATCAGTTGGTGAACCAGTGATGTTGGCTTAAGTCTCCTTTTTGACCATACCTGAGGAGCAGCATGTATTAGTATCAAATATCAGCTGCTAGAATACTCCACAGCACCCATGATTCATTTGCTATGTGACAACAGGTAACAGTAACAGGCTTCAGAAGCTCTACATGGTTGGCTGTGGCAGCAGAGTCATGAGAAAACACCAATCACACAAAAAACATAATTTGTTTTGAAAAATTTGCTTAAGTTCATTAAAATACTCAAAAGTACTGAAAATTAAGGAAAAGCTTCCTTAAAAGCAACCTTAAAAATCAAAGCATAAAAGATATGAGGAAACACTAAAAAAAATGTACTGATGCATTCATTTTATGAAATAAGACAGCTATTTCTATAGTAAGCTTGACATCACAATGTTCTTACTAGCAGCAGGGGAAGAAAACCACATGAACTATGTTCAGCTGTGCTCTCATCCTAATAATTTAGATAAATATTACTAGGGCAGAATAAATTTCCTAGTACAATGAGAAAAATGTACCTGTCAGGAGCAACATGAACCAAGCTACCACAAAAACATCAAAATAACTATCTTCTGGTTGGCTATGGTGGGATTACACAGGTTTCAGATTCTGTACCAATACTGTGAACACAAAGATGCCAGGATGCCTTTGACATTCTCAGAAATGTCAGCTCAAATGCAGACTCAGCTATATCACTGCTCAAATGGGGCTCTGACTTTCTAAAACTGCATTGGTCCCAGAAGCATTTTTTCAAGTTCCTGCAAATCCTGCTGGAGTTTCCCTATACTGCTTCCTTATCACTGAGGGCTTTGGGAAACACCAAGACAAGCCGATGCCAGTAAACTGTTGTAGGATGGACTGTTCTCAGTCAGGGTGCCTCTGCAACTCTTGGTTGCAGTAGGAAGTCACTCTGCCAGAACAAGAGCTGCATGGGGGAGAGTCAGACACAGTGCAGCTTAGTCCAAAGTTTCTGGGAAAGTCAGGTCCAGTTGGGTTGAATAAACACTGAGCTGTACCACACGGGACATTAGTTACCTTATTCCTCTGTTAAGTAGCAGAAATAATGCAAAGTTTAATTTAATTTCAAGTATCATACTTGCATTTAAGTCTCCCAACCATCTCTGTGGTTTACACTTGTACATTAAATGCTTTGCATTTGTTATTACAAATAAACATAGCATTAAAACATGAAAAAACCCTACATGTAAGATAATGACTAAGCTGACAATTAAGATTAGTTATCAGACTAATACTTGGTACATGCATACGAAATTACAGATAAAACTAATTCTTGAGACTACCCCTCTCACCACTTTGCCTTTGAAGTAATTGAAAAGCAGCATACACTTGTGACACATGTAAATCTTCCCCCAGTTACTCCTGTCAGCTTTCAAACAACTATTTTTCAGAATTCCTGGTCTTCATCATGGAAGGAAAAAGCTTTCTCAAATACCAGTCAAGCATAAACAGTGAAAGGAGAATGATGCAATTTTGTAAAAGAAAAGCTTCACCATATCTCAACATTCACAGATAGCCTTGGCTGCAAGGAACAGGCCATCAGTCTGGATTTAACCTATTTCTCTGAAATAAAGCCCTGAAAGGAGATTGCAAACTGAACTGATTGAAAGAACGAGATATAAGAAGGGAGAGTTTTCACTACCTTGGCATTCTCCTATAGCAACACCTCCTCACTCTCAAGCTCTAGGTGCTCTAAGGGAATCTCCACTGCAGTGATAAATAGACAAGCCTGACAACTGTGGTTCCTTGGGAGCTCTGTCTTCTGCAGTTCACAGCAAGACAATGATGGGTCTAAAAACCCCACTACATTCAAGGGAGCCTGTGTGAGCTACATAGAAGAAAATCCCCTCAAAAATTACCCAGGGAATCAAGAACAGTATCACTTCAGTATTAGATGGCATAGTGTATTCTGTAACATCTTAACTCCAGTTGGTAGCTTCTCAGGGAAGAGAGGAATTCACATTACTTCACAAATTGAAGATTTATATCCAGTAAAGCATTAGTCAATGAAGACAATGCTTGTACGCCATCACGCAGAGGAGGCCAAATGACTGTAGTGAAAGGAGCCAGTTAAGAAGTACATCCTGCTTTCTTCAGTATCACATTAAAACTGGGAACTGGTAAAAACCAAACACGCACAGTCACAAAAAAACCCAAACCCCAAAACCAACACCAACATAAAAACCCCAACCCAACAGCACAGTCTCAAGAATTAGGCACTGCCAGAGTAAGACCAACAATTTTCTTCTTTCCAAGCCGATATTTTCCCTAACAAAAATGTTAGGACCAGGCATGTCCCCCACACTGCTAACAACTGAAGATAACTCTACACACATCAAAATATGGGCTGACTTCTCCAAAAGCCTCCTTTTCTCACTCTCATTTCTGAAACTATATTTATACTATCTACATGCTAAACCCAGCCTAAATTAGCAGTACTACCAATTACAGTTGCAGTTCATTTATGTTCAGCATAACAGTTAAGCAACATACCTACCGCTGGTAATGGGCTAGTTTTACAAGGATGAAGACTGAAGAGATCTGTGGTCTGTTGACGAGCAAGTAAATAAGCAGGCAAAACAAAACATTAAATTACTAAACCAAACAGCCAAAAGCACCCTGTGACAAGCATTCAAAGGAAGAGCTGGACAGACAATACAACTGGGAACAATTGATATAAATAAGCAGCATAAGGACCTAAAGGTGTCACAGCTAAGCCTCTAGCTCTGAAGAATATTTATAGTTTGTTTAATCATGTGCCTTCTCCCTGAGAAATTCCATAATCTGTTACCATCAGAACTTCCTTCTCCCCACAGCCTTTACCATTCCCTTGCTTGTGACTTCAATGTGTGTGGAATGAGGCATTAAGTTTCATGGAGAATATATTTTGCTTTTGTTTCTGCTCAACACTAAAAAAAGGAGAAAAAAAGAGAGAAAAATACCAACTAAGTTCTCCTCCCTCTTCCTTCATGAGATGCAAAACTCTTCCTCTTTTCCCACGCCTTGGAACACATTTCCTTGAGGTCAGTGTTTGTTTTCAGCCCAATTCATACTAGGTGGAAAAAAAAAGGCACCACAACTGAAACAGGAAACAGTGAGCTTTCACTCCAACAGCAGTAAACTAGAATTTCCTACCTGCTGGTCCCCCATTACCAAAGCTGCCATAACTAAAGGCACAAGAGAAGATTTCTTAAGCTTTTTAATAAATCTGCATCCCCCAAAAAGAAAGGTCTGCTACAGATGTTATGTTTTGTCTTGCAAAAAGGCACCGGGGCTTTTTACCGGCTATGACTTGCCTATTTAGCTGAAACAGAGATCCTGCCCAGTAAGACTCACTGAGTGACTTCAAGCTGAAAAGCCGGAGCCTAACAAATGCTCTGAGTAAAAAGCATAGCTGTTTGTGCAGTCAAGAAACACTGCAACTGCCATCTAGATTGGAGTACAAATTACCTTACTGAATGATCTCTAGAACTCAAAGGTGCTGCTGTTCCTTTCAGTTATGTGACATCCTTTAGCATGCAGTTGAATTGCTATGTGATGACATGAGTTCAAGTGTTAAACATGCTGGTGTTTATTGGACATGTAAGCAATTCCAATAAAAATACACTAGTTTTATCTTTCCCCACAAGTCTGATTTTTTTTTTATTTTTTCAGAAGCAGGCTTGAACATTGCATAGAAATACAGTACCTGTAGAGACTTTCAGTAGTTTAGAACCCCCAGTATACAGCAGGCACAATCAGAATATTGCTAATATAGTTATGTTACTTCCTAATTGGCAAGTAGACACCCACAAGTTTTAACTACTATTCCCTGCCCAAAAAACAGTCTAAAACCTTTCCAGACAAATACAAGAAAAGAAAACTTTTGATAAGCACTGAGTCAGTACTTCCATGCAGTGACATATGTAAGGGAATGTAAAGGGAAAAAGAAGGTATCAAATAGAAAATACATTTCTACTAACTGGAGAAAACATGCTTACAACTATTTTCACCCCTTCTTTGAGGCTGTGTCTGGAAGCTAAGGAATGTGCTAGTTATAAAGAAGCCATTTATGACGGCGTTCAATAGCATTTTAAAAGCCAGAAAGAAGTAGCCTCATTAAAGATACAAACTTGTACTAAGATTTCAACTGTAATAACCCTACCTAATAACCAGCACAACATTTATGGAGAGGCAAAGGAATTTTGTGTCATAATTGTTTGTATTTGTAGCATCTGTTATTATTTTGCCAAGCAAATGTGTCCTTGAGAGATACAAATCACACACCTTCCACCCAGATTGTGCCCATTCTGGTTCCAAAGAGACAGAACAGGGAATGCAATGTCCAACAAAATTCTTATAATGCCAGCAGGAAGAACTGTAGAGCAATTACTCAAATGAAACCAAAGCAGCCATGGCTGGTACACAAACAACAAACCCAAACAACCAGTTAATTCACAAGCATGATTTTAATGTTTTTCTGTCCATTAACATTTTTGTTAGTGGCTGAACATGCAAGAGCTGGAAATAACACTGCAAAATGCCTGAACAACAGAAACTTTACCATTTAGCTTGTTTCTGATGAATTTTAAAAGAAGTCCTTAAACCTTCTCCACACATGCTATATTGTAAGCAGTTCTCTTCTACAGGAGTAACATAGGCACACACGCATTTTCCATGACTATATCGTAGTAACACACAGAAAATGTTTCTTTCCTCATTTTGTGCAATTACCCTCAAAAAAAGTAAAAGACTGCAATTAATCTCAAATATAACTGTTTCAAATGTATTGTTTAACACACCATAAACATCTTAATTTATGGTAACTTTAATCACAGGTGTTCTCAGGCCATACAAACTCAAAAGTGACTAGCAAAAGAAATAGCTGCCTCTTCTGCAGCCCTATATCATCATTTCATTAGAATACCCACAGATAAGAATACTGCAGTAAAGTTATTAAAAAATAAAATGAAAATACTGTTTTAATCAAAAAGTTTGAAGTTTAACCTTTTTAAATCACAAACATTTTAGAGGACATTTTTAAATCTGAAGACTCATAAAAGCCTGCATCAAAGTAACAAACATATTGTAGTACATGCTCTTTCAAAACCAACATTGAGAACCTAAGTCCCTGATATTAAAATAAGCCTTTATATACTTTTTATTGTCTTTTGTATACCAAAGCTGCAAGTCAACCTTCCAGTCGGTAGGATGCCTTTGTTACACTTAGAATGTATTTACTTCCAAAATTCTTCTATTTTGAAGAGCAGATGAATGTTTACCTCATATGAAGTATACACTCAATCACAAAGGTTCCTAAAGCAGCCTCTCATTGATGTGCATACCCTGCAGGCTGTGTGTTATACAGCTAATTTGTGAAACACAGTCTTTCTACTATGCCAAATTTCAGCAGATAAAAAGGTGCTGAAGTCCATTGATAAAATGCATCTGGTTCAGGCAAGCTCCTTGTCAATCAAACTGCTGATAAATTTAAAACAACCCTCAACTGTCATGTCTTTTTACAATCCAGAATGTAGAAGCTGATGGTTTGTTTGGTAAACAATAGCAAACCCTCATTAATTTTCTTCTATCTGAAATACAAACAACTTTATTCAACACCCCTGGCTTCTGGATGATAGATTTACTGCCAGGTATTTCAGAAACACACAGGGATACCTTCAGATCCAATCTCAAGATTCTTATCTATAATTCTCATCTATGTGGAATAAGTGACAAAGTAATAACACTCTACTTCCTTTCTTGGGAAAGGAAGCTGCTCTAATCTGGGCTTCAAGTAAGTATTTGATACAGTGCCAATTCAAAATAAGGGTATGTGAACTTTTAGAAGAACCCAGGCAAGACAAGAGTCTCTTTAGTTTGCTTTTACAAGGAAAAATATTGATAAAAATGAATCATCTGACTGGAGGGATTTCACAAAAGAAGTTCCTCCAAAACTTTCCAGGGCAATCAGGCATTTTCTTTCATGACTTCTTATGAAAAGCTGAGCATGCTAACTGTTATTTGATGAAAAAGCTACAAAACAATCAATGGGAGGGGAAGATGGGAATCTAACATAAAGCAAACAGACAGACTTTCAGGGTAAAAGAAATAAGACTAAATTTAAAAAAATGCCAAGTAACACTGTGTACTAGAAGCCAACACTGAAGGAAGCACATATGCCATATTACCCCAAATTAAGTGGCAACTCATAAGTGTTTACAGTAGTTATCAAGGGACTAGACACAGGATGTTTACTGATAAACAGCCTGTACTCAGTAGTACATCCACCATGCTGGGAAGTTTCTAAAGATGAGACAATATAAATGCTCAGCAGCCAACAGGAGAGAAAGTTATTTTTCTTCCTTCTCCTTAATTAAAACAATGGGCTGTCATTTTAACTTGCTGATGGATTGTCCGTTCTTATTTTTCTTCATGGTCAGATATTAATAAAAGTGATTCAACTTGAAATTTCCCTCTTAGGACAGAAACATTCATATTCTACTTTATCTATTGCTTGGCACTGCATAAGTGCCCTTTAGCACAGAAAACATATTAGTAGCCTTTACATTATATTTTCATAGAAAACATGAATCATTTTTATGTTACTGTTTTTGGTTGTGATAGTCTGTTTTTACTTGAAGATACTTTTGCTGTATCCAAAGAACACTAGCAAACAGTAAAATAATCTTAGCTTCTTTCAGAAAAAGTAAGAATCAATATTTTATCTATCCAAGGAAGCAATCTGTTCCTTTTTAAAGACTATCACCAAGCATTTAAGTCTAACACTCTCATTCTAAGCACCATCAGCCTATACTTTCTCTGACTCTTCTGTGATTAAAAGGGGCCTGAAAGGCTTCTTTTTATTTTAAGCCATAATTTAAGTGCCTTGAACTGACTCTTTTTCCAACCTCATTTAGAGAGTTACTAGATGGTAAACAAATCCACAACCAGTACCTTATTATTTAACAAACACTAATGCAGAATGACTTAAACCATCCTAGATTAAACAGTGCTTTGCAGCAACGGTATTAACTGCTCACAGGCACTGTGGTTTACTTAGTTCATTGTCAAGTATCTGATAGCAGAGGATGTCATGCTTAACTATCAAGGTTTATACAGTGCTTATTTTCTTTGACAAAGAAACCTGAATTTAATTACTTCAACTGAAATATCTGGTTTTGTCTTTAAAGCAATACTAATATTTTGATGACTGTTTCCACAAATTTCGATTTCTAAGCACTGTTCTCTACTTCAGAACATTCCTAGACAAATGTGTGTTTCTGCTACCAAGTAGCTTTTCCTGCTACTTGGTTCCCAGTTAAACCAACAGATGTCTTGATACAAGCTGCCACAGCAACATTACCACATTATTAGGCTTCAAGTTTCATTGACAGAATAGGCCCAGAACTGAACGCAACTTAGTGGCACTGTCCAGAGATGGGAAGGTGGAACATCTGCCTCTTCTTGCCCTGCCACACAGGTAACTTGGCATCTTCACAGGCTGGAAGGACAACTGGGGAATGCAGTATCTCAAATCACTCCATTGCAAGCATCTGAGGCTTGTGCGCAGGCAACTTGACTGAGAAAAAGAAAACCAACTAAAAGCCAAACCCCACCACCACCACCAAACAACAACTAGTTTGACTGCACAAACCCCAAAAGTTACACAAAACTGGCTAGGCTTTTTTACCCTGAGGATCTAAACAAAAGCACTATTTAGGCAGAAGTCCAGAAGAAAGATGGCCTTAAAGCAGCAGTTTGCTTGCCCTGTGTCTGTGGAACCCATCCACTAGATGTCAGTGTCCTCTTGGGTAGACGAAAACCTTGGATCCCAACAGAAAGAAGGCAGACTATAGTCCTTGGTTAATCAGGTCAATTGTAAAGGAGGAAATTCTTATAAACCATCCCCTGGGCATCACCTGGGCCACAACAGAAGCAGGCAGCAACAGTAATATTTGTGGTTACCAGACACAGCACATAAATATAGCACAGACACAAAGTTTAGTCAGTAGGGTAAGAGGCTAAAGACTGAGAGCTGGTTTCATGCAGCCTTAGTGACTGAAAGTACAGCACATTGTCTCAAAATCTATTGACTATTCTGAAAACTGGCAACAAAAAAGCTGAAAGATAAAGGTACTTCTGTTTCCTAAAATACCACAAAAACCCACTTTTGGACAAAAAAAAATACTAGACAGAAGAATGGGCTCTACCTTTACCAAAATTTAAATCGGGCTTAAACAAGTTTAGACTCCAAAGCAATAGAATAAATTATTATAGCACAGTGTGATATCCCCTGTGATAGGTATAAAAACACCACACCCTAAGTAAAGGATAGAGCAGAAGTCAAAGTTCAGGCACATTAAGTGCCTGTTGCAGGAAGAAATGGGTAGGTGCTTTTAGTCACCTGCATGAAATCCAGATATCAGATAATCGTAAATTTAGATTAGAGTATTTCAGATGGAAGGGACCTAAACCAATCCTCTTGTCCATCAGCCTGACCACTTCAGGGATGTCCAAATTTGAATCTAAAAGGAGAATACTGATACAAAATTAATCTTAAACTTGACAGCAGGACCACATGCTCGGAATCTAATCCTACCCCTACAAATTATGGAGGACTGATGGGCAAGGGCATGCCAGAGGGGAAGCAGCATCATACATTAACAAAAGCAGACAAGCAAAGGGAAGGAGAGAAAAATCAAGCTAAGATTCTGTAATATATTTTAACACACCCAGGATTGTGCAAGACCTCTAGTATGAAGAAAGCAATCAGGATGGTGGTAGCATGCACAAGAAATGTGGTAGTTCTTATGGAAGAGATTAGGAAGGCTATGAAGCTGAAAAAGAAGAAATCAAGAGTTTCAGAGGGGTACAAAGTACAGTTTTCTTTCTTTTTAAAGATATCAAATCAATTTGCCAGAGACCTCTCCCTCAATCCCCCAGCAAGAAAAACACTTTGAAGCAGATCTGAGAAAGTGCAAGACCTGGCTAACGACACAGCTTCAGAAGGAACTGTAGTTACTGCATACTTATAGCTGGTATCCTTGCCAGTCAGGAAAAGGCTAAAAAAGAAAATATAAATTCACCACAACTTTTTCCCTTGGAAATAAGAACTTTAAAGAAAAAAAAATAAAAAAAAAAAAAAAGGAAGCTCAATGAAAGGAAATTATACAGAGCTAAAAAAGGTAAAACATTTGCAAGCAGCAGACGGCTTTTTTAAGGGCACCTGGCCCTATCCTGACTGTCCGCATGTAGAGACAGCTCCTGGTGTCCTGTGAGCCCCAGCCTGCTGCTGCCACATACAGAGTCCATCAGCTTCTACACAGAACCTGCCACCAAGAGAAGCTGGGATGATGGCTGCTTCATTTCTTACCATCTTTCTCTCAGTACCCACCAGTCAGAATAAATTATTAGAGTAGCTGTACATCTAACACACTACAGCATTTTTTCATATATTCTGAAGAAAGCAAAGCATCATACAATTCTAAAATTAAGCTACTTCTTTTCCTCCCCCGTTACCTATTGCACCATGCACAGCAGATGGTACTGCGCTGCCTGGAAAGGATAAAAAATAATCTCATTCAAGTTATTGCTTTGTCCCAGACACCACAATTACAGTTATAATCACTTTAACTGTTATTTTACAACAAAGTTATTTTTAAGGGACTGTCTGTCTTCTACCCAACTCCTATTTGCCTGAGCAAGTCTCAGTTTTACCTTTTTGCTCTTCTGCCGCTAATCCAAAGTAATCTCAAAAAACCTGCCCTCCATACGGAAATGACTCCAGGTTTTTCTTACCATATGTATACATGCTCTACAAGAATACTGTGCTTGCTGGCCCATCTCTTTGAGGTAATAGTTTTGACAGTTTTCATGAACAAGGGGTCCTTTAACAGCAACACAGGCAATAAGGGAGCATCCTGGTCAAATTCCAACTCTGGCAAAGTTTCCTGTAGGTCTGATCACCACCATATCTTCATCCACCATGTTCACATTATTGGTTGGTTAAATGCAGGTGTACTCAGCACCGACATAACCAATCTGTAGATTCAGCTATTCATCTTTCTCCCAGTTATGAATATACTTACTGTACCATGTGTGGCAGATTCTAATTTTAACACCACTGAAAAATAGAACTAAAAATGTCTACAACATTTGGAAATCCTTCCCAGGCAGCCTAGGACAAACTCATTCATATTCTTCCTTTTCCCCTAAACATCAGAGTAAAAATTATTAATATTCAACTAATTTACTATGTTCAAGTAACAAACCCATGATCTCAGCATACAAGTAGCCTTTACAAAGCAACACTTCTTTAGGGGTATATTAATAACTATTAAATCAGAATTCAGTATTTAGATACCATCAAAACCCTGCGGATTTGGGGGACTGATGGAAGTCACAAGTTTCTTATTTTAAGAAGTCAGCAAAAAAATGGTAAAGCAGCAAAAGCTGATTCTAGGCCTTCCTGTCTTCTAGAGAAAAGGCAAGTAGCCACTGTGGATACAACTCTATGGCATACCTCAGATTTTAAAGTCTCCTTCTAACTATAACCTTAAGTGCATAAACTCCTACTCATCTGCTTCAATCTACCATGTATTACAGAAGCTAACAAATGGAATACAAGAAAAACAGTTTTTGATGATATACATGATAAGATGCGGATAGAGGGTTTTTTTCAGTTTGGTATGCGCTATGCTGCTTCAATGCAAGACTGTTCAACTTCTGGTACAATGAACCATCACCAGGACAGAGTTTCATACCCACCCCTACAGACAAAGGGGACAGGTTTTACTGTACTGAAGGCAATAGTAACTATCAATGATACAGCTATTTACAACTTGAGGTTTTACATAAAAATCACTTAGCCACTGCACAAGTCAAACAGTTTTCCACCTCTTAGCCTTCTATTCCATTTCCTTTCATCTTATTTTCTAAGCCACTAATCTCCTTTATTGCATTCCTTCCTCATATCAGAGCAGTGTCTGTATAGTAACCTGCTACTGACACTGGCTGCAGCCCACGCTTGCCCATCTAGGAACAGGAAAGTTGCTCAACACTAAATGAAGTATTTCTCTTTTCTCTGGTCACAGATACATTTTTAAAGAATTCTGAGAAAACACTACAGCTGTGGTCAGTTCACATCCCAATTCTGGAAAGTCGGAAATCATTTCAGCAAAGCCACAAAATGAACAAGGTGAGTGGGTGAGACTAACTGCAGACACACAAGCAGGGAGGCAGTGGGTGGATTAGCACCACAAAGCCCACTGCCTGCAGAGACCAGAGTCAGGCACTGTTTGACTGTAAAATACTGGTGACAGTTCCAGGCACAAGCAGAACTTCTTTCACACTTTTACTGTCTCCTTCAGCTCAGTATATTGCTCAACATACATACTCACAGAGATGCTAACCTGCACACAAATAAGCCATTAATACCTTCCCATTTTAGCTCACTAAAATGCAATGTGATCTCCACAAAGAAACTCCTGAATAGCTTCCTCCTAACTTTTACTCTTCACTGCTTCCTTCTCCATCAAGTTGTTTTTTTTACCTCCCTCACAACAAATTAGACTCCATAGCATTTTACTGAGTAATGAACTCAGATCTAAAACTGGAGAATTGACACTTACTTACACTTTTAGATATTGGAAATGTAGGTTTGTGAAACTGTGACTGACAGCTCTTCAGAATGACAAAATAAGTAGATGAAATACAGGAAATGAGGAAAGTTGCATTACCAAAGTTACTTCCTCAGATCTATCAAAGCCACTCTTGGGAAAGGCTAGATAACAAAGAATGGAATCTAAAATTTGTACAAAGTAAAATAGAAAATGCTAAAAGCAAGCAGAGTGGGTTTCTTTTTTATACAACTGCGAAAGTGAGTGAGGCTCCCCAGCACTGAACAACTTGAAAGAAACAGGTTGCACTGCTGCTAACAACCATTAAAACTATGTGGCTGGCTTTCCAGTGCGGAAAAAGATACATCTTTAGTCAGAAAAACAACCCCAAACTTCTAAATTCCTGCATATGTGTAAGACTGCCTATTGCAGTATTTCTAGCTAGGAAATAGGCAAGATATTGCGTGCAGTTTGGACTGGTGAGAAGCAATGACCCTTTCCAGATAACTCCCCACACTTACTAAATGGAGAACTATTTAAGTACACCATAAGTAGGGCACAAACCAAGTTTCTCAGTCTTATTTTCCTTTGATGGAAGTGGCAGCATTCCAAACAAAATAAATAGCTTTAAAAGATCTCAATTTATTTTCAACACATCAGTTAAGTTTAACCTCAATCCCAATGTCTGCTGCAGTTTGACTTTAAGGCAGAGTAGCATTTTTCTAAAGCAATGCCCTCTTTAATCCTTGCATTGTGCCTTCCCTTAAAGGCTACCTTCTTCTCATTCCCAGTTGCTAGCATTGTGCATCAGTATTCCACTGGGTAACCAGAACAGCTATTAATGCTAATAGGCCCAGACAGGAATACACATTTGTTCTAAAGAGACAGTAACTGCATGACAAGTGATAGGATCTCATCATTGCTAAATCCTGGCTTTAAAATGCGAGATACAGACATACATACTCTACAGCCAAAGTGAATTAATTCACAGGAGCAGTGAAGTATCACAATGTCTTATCAGGATGCAAGTGGTTCTTATAGGTGTGAGAACAATCAAGTACACTGCTTACTAGAAGACTGCATCATGATCCCAGTGCAAGCTGCACTACTATTCTCACTCAATATTGACTGCATTGAGGCTGCCAGGCCTCAGCATTTATTTCAAGATACTCAAATTAGGCTTTAGTCTCCAGCAATCTCTGTAATAACCAAGCTTAGACAACAGTTCAATACTACAGTTACTCTTTTGAGGAGAGGGATCCATAAGCAATATTACCTGATCCAAAACAATCCCTCAAATACTAATCATAGGAACTGAACAAACCGTAACATGAAAATTCATACGGAACAGTCTGTACAATTCCAAAGAACCATTCCTAAAGAGAATCAAAAAAGCCAACCTCTAGACTTGGAGAGAAAATAGCCTGTTATATTCAAAACTAGTTTTGAGAAACCCTTTCAATCCCTGCAGTGGCTTTTAAAGAGTTTGGTTAAGCCTCAATGTCCTATTTCCCAGGCTTCTTGCTCGGCTGTCCAGACCTAACACATTTCTAAGATTTTTCTTATTAAAAAGTGTTGATTATCAGAGCTAGGTAACATTTGCAAACTTGACTTTCTCTTTAAAAGAATAATAAAGCCAACAAAATGTATAGCTAAGCTATTCTGTTCTGAATTTAAGATCAGACTCAAACAGACCAGCCAGTTCTACTTTGATCACTGAATTAAAACAAAACCCAACAAAAAATCCACCCATATACCTTCTCTTTTGTTATAACCCAACAACTGATCAATCACTCAATGGCTGCACAGCTTAAAAGGGTACCAAACTACGGACAATCACTTGCCTTCAGTTCATGAAAACTATAACAACCAGCATAAAGCTAATGGTTGCTCTGAAGAGCTTCCAGTTTAAAAGCGAGGCAAAGTTGAAGATACTTAACTTATGCACATGTTTTTCCACTCATCATGCAATAGGGTCTGTCTTCCAAAACCAGTAATAACCAATGGTTTAAAAATGTAAGGAAACCATTCTAGCAGTACAGGGGTAAGGTAGCACAAGCACAGAAGTAAATGGGAGGGAATAAAGAATAACAACACAAGAAAACCCACAACACAACAGAAAAAGCAAGAGGAGCAATGAACAACCATCCATTACTAGCTGACATAAATGCAGAATTCCTAAAGGGTACCTTGTTTATACAATGTCCAGAAGCTAGATCAAACAAGTTGAAGACAAATCAAAAGACAACAGCATGAACACAAACGGAGGCCCACATAAGCGTTTCTTCTATCTTCTGTAAAAATCCTTCCCCCATGGCATTTCAGATACCCTTAAAATTCACAACACACTTTGCATAATCAAAGTTCCCAACTGTCTTCTGGAGGTTTTCCCAAGCCTAATTTATAAATTAAAAGGTTTTATGTAACTAACTTTCCACACAACATGACAATCGTGTACCCAATCAAGCTGACTTACCACAGGAAGGAGAAAAGGTTGTGACCTCTTCCCGAACAAATCTTCAGTTCAAGCATATAAAGCTAGTAAGCTACATTCTCTATAAACAGAACACTTCACATTCTCAGTTGTTACCAGCAAAAGCTAAATTCCAATACCACACTAGAATCTATTAATAGGAAAGAAAAAGAAACAAAACCACAAAACAAGACAAAACCACCCCCACATCTTACAAGTAAAGATTATCTGCTGTGTTATTATCATTTGTCTTAGACTCATTTGCAAGGAACATCACCTGAAAATCTACACCATAAGTACATGATTTGGGAAACTCCTGACTTCAGGATCAAGTTCTGGAGGTTTAAAAGTGGTAAGTAATACTACAGCCCCACAAAACCCAAGCCCCATGAATGACTCCCTAACACACCCTACAAGATCATTCACCTGACTAAAATGACTGTAATTTCTAGTTCAAAGGTACTGTCTGTCCAGAAGTAAATCAGTTCACCATTTAATTATATCCCTGCACTGAATTCCCTTTTTACTGCACTGCTACTTTCCTCACTTCTAAACACACCCTGGCCTGATATACACTTCATACGTCTGGAAGTTATCTTCATCCATCAGAGCTAGAAATATCATCAATGAGGTTTTTATAGCCACATACTTTCCTCACTGGATGATCATATTGCCTCACTTTACCAGACACGGAATATTTTTTTCTATGAATACAGGAAGGGAAGCCTATTATGTATGCTATAAGACTGTACAAACAGGATGCTGACTTCGTTTTCACACAATCACCAATTTAAACAGTCCTAATGCTTTTTTTAATGCTAGTGCCAGAAAGATAGGTTGCTATAGCTTTACATCTCAAATGCTATGGTGTTTGACAAATGTAAACTCCCATCCAGTTGACTCCATATTAGAATTAGTTACGGAATTAGCTAAGCATTTTAGAAGCAAATATTATTTTGCTTTAGGAAATCACAGTTTATACATGGATTTATGGCAACAGCTTGCTGACTTTAAGACACACACATTTTTTTTCCGTGGTAATGGTCTCTCTATTTATTAACAGGCTACAGATTTCTGTGATTTGCAAGAAATACAACTAGGCTTCTCTGCCAGAGTTTCATGGAGTTAAGTTTCTACCTGTTCTTTTCAGAACAAAAATAGGAAGCTGACATCCTAAATGATTTGCAGGCTGCATTTGCGCTGCAAGAAAAAACTGAAAGCTCAAATTTTATCTTCTTAATCAAAACATGAAGAAAATATCTGGCATCAGCTGAAGCAACTGAAGCAATATTAACACAGCACCAGGACAATTCCCACAGCAGCTCTGTGGAACAGCCTTTGGAAAAGTTCTTCTGTTTATAAAGAAAGCATAAAAAGGTTGTAACTGATTTGTGAGTGACCACATGGCTTAACATCCAGCTTAATGACAACTTATTTCAGGACATTCAGTTTGAAACCCAGACTCATACCCAAAGCTTTAAGTGCAAAGCTCCCATGTTCCAGTTTCATAGCAAGAAACTGTTGAAGGAAGCAACCTAAAGTTACATTTCTCCCTTCTGGGCCAAAAAATAAAAATCTATAAAACAACACATTTCTTCACTAAAATAAATTCCAGTGAGTGCCTGAAGTATGTTCCAAGATCCTTCCACCTACCTAAAAATCAGTCATTTTTCTCCATTAACATTTACATATAGCTCCCTATATGTCCATTAACATTTATACACAGCTATTTTTAAGCAACCTCACAGGAAATGAGTTAAAATTAGTTTTTACATTTTAATTTGGTCATAATAAAAATCAGCACAGCTTTGTGCAGCCACATAAACTACTAAAAATGGAAGTCTTAGAAGAAACTGTCAAATACCTAGGAGCTATCTGGGGGGACTCACAACATCTAAGAGACTATTTCCTCCCTTTAGCACTTTGTGCAATAGGGGTGCTGCCCTATAGGCAATTTATAATTAATTCAGTTCTGTGGGAATGCTCAGGTTTT
>JANHGB010044513.1:0-20242 GCA_026283785.1 Coracopsis vasa
CCCTCCAAGGTACCGGTACCGGCGGCTCCCGCTCTCACTCCGGTTGCCGTCGCTCTGATGTGCGGCCGCTATAGTGGCGGTGGTTTCGCTTTGCAGCGGCTCCTGCAGCTGCGGCCGCAACCCGGCGGCGCCGTCAGCTTGCGGCCTCCCCACTGCGGAGCTGGGTGTGCACAGGGTGTTTATGCGGAGGGGCTGGTGCCGTGCTCCTGCTGCAGGTGCTCTGGAAGTGCTGGTGTCGGAAAGAAGCGGTTCTCGGGCAGAAATAAGCGCTGTGTGCGAGGAGGGAGTGGGTGTTTGCTTGCCGGGGCCGGCCGCCTCTTGACCAGTGGCACAGCTCGGGCTTGCGCTCCTCGAACAGCCAGCGGAGGAGGGAGAGCTTCCAAAGGAAACCTGCCAGCTCCAGGTTGTTACCGTGCTCCAAAAATAAACCCTCCTGAGCGTGACGTGATGCCTCGGTTGCAGAATGCACTCACAGCTCTCCCAGGGAGCCCGGCAGGTTTGTGTTCATCATCGCGGAGCACAGCGGCCCAGGCTCCTTCACTCCACAGATGTGTGTTTGGTGTCAGCAGCACCCTTTGGAGCTGACCGTGCTGGGGATCTCAGCTGTCGTATCCTGATACAGCAGTTCCTGTGCTGTTCTTCATGGTGATCCGCTTGCTCCTGCAAAGCTGCGGTTATCCAAAGGCTCTTTCCCAGGGAGATCTGAGCTCTCTAAAGGCTCTGCTTTACAGAGGTAAAGATAAGCTCACACACTAAATTCAGCTGGGAATTGTCTCGGAGGTGAAGGAAGGGTGCCTGTGCTGGAGCACAGTGTTCCTGTTAGCTGCACCTCTGGAATAAATGCATTTCTGGTTTTAGCTGTAAAAAGGAGGTGCATCTTGTTGTCTTCTCTGGGAGCAGTGCTCCTGGGGTTTAAGGATTTACCAGGTGTTTTCTTTTCCTTTCTCAGTCTCATCCAGTGGTTTGACACAGCACCCAGCCGGACCTGCCCGCAGTGCAGAATCCAGGTAAAACCATCACCTGTGTACGCCTCTCTGTGGCACAACACTCTGCAGATGGCCTCAAGGAGCTGTGGCCTAGGTCTGGGGTGATACGAGGAAAAGGCTTAGGGTATGAAACACAGTTTTCAGTCACTTCAGGCTCTCCTCAAAGGGTTAGAGAGTGATCGCCCTTCAGCAACCATTCCAATCAGAGGGGTGGTCTGAGGGTGCCCTGCTGCTGCTCCTGTTGCAGCTTTTCCAGAAAGGGTCTCTGGGTTTTCATGGCTTTTGTTTAGGCTGAGTAAGCATTGGCATAATGATGGAAAGGGCTGGAAGGGGTTAATCAGGCCAGGTTAATCTGACTTGTGTTTCTGAAGTACCCTACCCCTTACCATCAGGTAAGCAGCCCATTCTGCTGCATGTGGTCCTTGTAACTGAGGTGCTTTGCAACACTTTGCTCTTTGTTGAGCAAAGCAAAGGCTGGAGAGAGAAGGAGGGATGTGAAGGAAGGATGTGCTCTGCTTCTGAGATGGGAAGCCAAGGCTTGGGGATCCAGTGGCTTAATTGGGACCTGAACTTCTTTGAAGTCCTTTGTCACCAGCCTTGATGCTGCCAGTAGGTCTTGGTGTGTAGCGGCTGCAGGAGATGTTGCCGCACACTCAGATGTGGGTTTTCAGCCAGCTGCAGCTTGGGATTGTTCTGTGTTCATGCTTCTTTCTTCCTCTCAAGGTCTTGGCCCTTGTTCCTTCCCTGACTTGTTGATTCCCTCTGTTCTTCACTGCCTCTTACATCTCTGGGTTACCATGGAGTTATCGCGAAATAACATCTTATGTAGCAGTAACCATGCAATTAGCTGGTGTCATGACTGTATATAATACTTAAAACACAAAGCTGTAACTGCATGGGGGAGGTGTGGAGAGCTATCAAATTCAATTACAGCACCTTCTGCCTGCAGAAAGCATCACGTACTTCTGTCTTAGGATTTGGCATCATGTTAGCTCAGCGTCAGCTGCTTGGGCCTTAGCTGCCAGAGAACAGACTGCGCTTGATTCAGAAATGCCTGAGTCTTTCTGCTGCAGCTCAGGAGCTTGGCTGGAGTCGCGCTCACAAAACTGAGTGGGGGGTCTGCTGCTGTGCTGATGAGCCAAAGCAGAGCATCATCACTAATGGTGTTGAGCACGTGATCTGACTTGTCTTTCATGGCCTTGTGACAAGATGGTACCTTTTCCCCCCTCCATCTGTCTTCAATATCCATTGTTTCTGTATCTGTGCCCATCAACCTCTTCTGTCTCCTGTGTTTAGGTTGGCAGAAAACACATCATCCATAAGCTGTTTTTTGATGTTGCCTTGGAGGAGCAGGCAGCGCCGGATGCAGAGACCTTGCAGGTAATTTGACTGTGTGGATCTGTTGTGTGATGCTTCAACACCCTGGGAGCATGGTGTGGGCTGCCCATCCTCTGCCAGCAGCAGCTTCCTGAGCTGGTGCTTGCAGGGCTGTGCTCATGTTTCAGACCTGAAGCACATCAGTGTCTCCTGCCTGTCTCTGTTCTCCGTCTTGGTGCTCACCCAGTCTCAGCTCTGTTGTAAGGAAGTCTCCATATGGTGGTTTAAGCGTTCCCCCCTGACCAGGACTTGTGAAGCCTCCTCTACTTCACTGCTCGCTCTTTTGGTTCTCACCTTACCTGGAAAGCTCCCAAAGCAGGATCAAATGAACATCCAACTGCTGCTTTTCCCTTGGTGTGTCAAAGCTTTGGGGATGAGGCTACAGAGCTCTTCCAAAAGGCAGGAGAAGGAAAATCCCAAATGCATTTAATTGCTGCTAGTGTCTGTGGCTTGGTTGTGTGTGAGCCCTGCTTATCCCTTCGTTAGAGGAAGTGCCCCCTCCTCACTTGTGTGCAGGTGGGTTTGTTTGCACAGAGTGTAAGGAAGTGGGACAGGGTGGTGAGAGTAATGTTTCCCCAGAGAGATTAGAAATAGACTGCCTGAAGCTGCACCAGCAATGGTGACAACGCTGAGGCTGGTCCCTGTGGAGGATCCCGGCTGGAGCTATGTGCTGGGTGATGTTCTCTAAGCTCCACTTTTAGGTGTAGAGAGCTGAGGGTGAGGAGGGATGAATGCAGAGTGCCTGTTCCACTGTTCCATGTTCTCCTCCTTTGCTTAGCATGGATGAAGCGTGGCTCCTTATGTCTTGGAGTTGTCTGTTCCAAAAAAAATAACTGGCTGACCTTGGTATAATGGGATGCTTGTACCCTCTCATGTTTAGAATCAGCATGTGCAGCAATTACCATAATTAGCAGTTGCCATGACAATGCTATATGTATATTGTATGTTTTTAAAATAGAGCCAGCCAGACTATAATGTCAGCAGCAGTGTCGTTCTCCAAGATCGCTAATAGAGGAACTGCAGGCTGAAGTGTGTGTGCTGAGGAAATGAAGATGCATCTCTGGGCACTTGAAGCTGTGTTCCTTAGAAGCAAAGCAATGGCTTGGAGCAGATAAACATTGCCTTTAGTACATATTCCGATCTGCTCTCACAAGTGTAAATACATGAGTGACTCAGAAATGGGTTGACTGGAGAAAATTGCCCTAGAAAAGCTTTCTTTTCCCTCTCACCCCCACCCCAGGATCTAAGATGGGCTCCTCCAGGCAGGCTGTGCTGAAGAACTGCTCCCGTGCTCAAAGGCAGGATTGTGCAGCCACCCCTGCACAACAAGCTTGATGGTAACTCATCATGCTCCTACACAGTTTGCTGTGTGGCTGTCAGAGCAGCATCTGGCCCTGAGTGTGCAGCTTTCCTAATGACAGTGCTGAGGTCACTCTAAAGGCAAAGAACCAAATATTTTTGGTGTAGATTAGCATAGTTAGTTTGTATGGGTGTTTACTGCCTCATGCACTGATTCAGCTTGCTGCTGGGCTGATGCCGGTTTGTTACACATTTCATGTGTGCTGCCTTGTCTGAAGGACATGGAGCACCTTAAGAACATGGGTGACTATCAGGGGTGGGATTGGATTTAATGTCCATCTAGGCTGGAGTGATGATGGGGTATCTGTGTGGGTACAGATACCCACATCACTACCTTTGTGATGGAGTATCTGATACTGTGCAGGGCAGCAGTTCAGCAAAGCAAACACATGGTGGGCCATTCCCCAGCTCTTTAGAGGCTGAGAATTGGTGACATCCTCAGCCAGAGGTGATTTCACCTGAAAAAGCCTCCAAACCCAGGGTTTGTTGCCAGCCCCTGCCTGTCCCTCCAAGAGCCTGCGCATAGAGTGGTACTTTGCTCTGAAATCAACTGGAGCTGTATCTCTGCAGCCTGCAGATGTCCTGAAATGAGCATTTGGCCTCCTGCCATGGAAAGGTTGAGCTGGGGCAAGGCAATGTGCTTCAGTGTGCTAGGAAGCAGAATGTTAGCTGTGGTCCTCTTGTTGTCTTGAGGCTCTGAAGAAGTGCTGCCAGGGCTGCTTTGCTTCCCACCACCAGCATCAGCTTCAACTGAAACACTGAATGGAACTCGGTTCCCTGGAGTAGCTGCAGACCACAGGCTGAACGCTGCGACATGCCCAAGCGTTTTTGGGTGCTGAGCCTGGGTTTATCCTGTGTTGCTTTTGAAGATGGTCCTTGGTGATTAGAACTGCCTCCATGTGGCTGTTTCCAGAGTGGGAAAAGTGTGAGGTTTTGGGTGTAGCGCTGTGGTGAGACCATCTGGAACCTGATGCTTCCAGTTGCTTGTGATTTGGGGAGCAGAGAGCCCTTCTTCCAAAGGAGAATAGGAGACTTTGTCTTCTTCAGCTAGGCAAAGAGGAGGAGAATTCCTGCCTGTAAACCTGCTGGGGAGGGTAAAAACCTGGGAAGACAGCTGTTTGTGATAAGGATATATTAATTTGATCTTGGGAAAATATGGCCTTGTAACTCAGGCTGGCAGAGAGAGGAGAGCTTCTATCAGAGGAGTGAAAATTGGGAGCAGCCTTTAGGAGCTGTGGCGGAGGATGAGGATGAGGGATTTTGGATTAAGTTGATGAATGAGGTAATGTTACATAGCTGCCTGCAGTAGCCTGGGATTTCTTTGCTATCATGCTAATTAGCACATCTTGTGAGCTCACTAATCGTTACTGAATAGGACTCTGAGGAAGCTTTTCCAGAATAGCTTCTGCAGCAGAGCTAATTCCATGTCAGCCCTCCAGATGTTGTCCCCCCCAGGGTCAAATCCAAGTCAGCTCTGCTAGGTTTTGCATTTAGTCCCTCCTGCTTGCCAAGCTTTGCATCCCATATTCTCTTTCCTGCCTTTACTGTTGATAGCAGAGTTTCACTCTGGTCCCGTCAGATCCGTGGTCACTGGCAGTGCTATTCTCAGCTCAGATTTGCATGTAACGTTCCGGGTTGCACAGATTTGTGTGCTCTGCTTCAGTACTGTGTTGGCATTTTATTGTGGTTTTATTCCACTGCAGTTCCTGCCTGACTTGTTATGTGCTTTCCTCTGCAGTTCTCTAACACAGCTTTTTAAGTCATCTTCTGTTGACTCTTTCCTATATATATTTGTGTCTCTCTCTGTTTGTTTTTTCCCCTTTTTTTATATTATATATAGACAGCCTCTCTTTATAACCTCTACATTTTATTTGACTATTTGCCAGTGTTCATAAATCCTGTCTCTATAATTTAAGCTATGGGGCATTTGCTGCCTCTTTTTGATCCTTAATGAAGGCGTTAGAAGTATTTGATGTTCCTCAGAGCCTTGTGGCACCCAGGAGACATTGTGCACTCTCAGATTGCTATGGTATGGATTAGTTTATGGGTGATCTATTTGTGGCTGTTCGACTAAGCTGTTAGCTCATGGCAGTGACTTCAGTGTCAGTCAGAATTCTGGCTGGTGCCTTTGGACTGTGTGCTGGGTGACCTTCTCAGGTGTTTGAACATACCCACCTGTCTCCCACCAGCACCTGATTCAAGTTCACTTCAGTTCAAAGCAACTCTCAATCCAGTTAGTCTGGCAACATCCCTGCCTTATTGCCTTGTTTAGGTAAAACATTATAAAAATTGCTCCTGTCTGATTTCCTGTGTTTCCCTGAGAGCCTTCCAAAATTATTCAGCTAAAACAAGATGACTGACAGTGTGAGAAATACAAGGTTGACAAGGCTAAGATGAAACTGCGATCTTCTCTTCTCCCCCTGAAGGATGCCAGTTGGAGGTGCTCTTTGCATACCCTGTGATAGTACTTGCTTGTAACTTGGTGCTTGCCACTACCACGTTCCCTTCTTAGCACCTGGCTGGTGCAGATGTCCTACTGAGAAACCTGTCAGGTTCCTTTAGGATCTGGTGAAAGCTCCTCTTTCCTAATTGAGTTTTCTGTGTTGTGTTTCAGAATGAACTGGACAAGGTGAAGGCTGAGCTCTCTGTGAAAGGTGAGTTCCAGCCACCTATGGGCAGCAGCCCATGTTCAGCAGATCGTGGGCTCTGCCTGTGCTAGGTGGCTTGCCCAGGCCTGAGGAGCCCCTAAGCAGAGCCCACTCCTCTCTGAAGCTGAGGGTATGATGCAGGCTGCTTTTTCTAAAGGTGAGACCACCTAAAGCTGGACAAAGCTTGTTTGACAGAGCCAGAGGCCAAAGCCTGGCCCAGCTCTGCTGTAACTGGGAAGCGTTCTGCAAGCTTGAAGACATATATGCAGTTTTCTTGCTCCTCTTCCTAATCACAAGCTACTGAATTGCAGCACAGCTATATCTGGAGCAGGCTTGCTGAAAGCAAAACCCTTGGTTTGCTCACTGGGAAACTCACAGCTGCACATGGCAAAGCCTTGTTCCCTCCAACAGATCTAACTGCCCAAAAGCAGCAGTGGGAAGGCTTTGGATATGTTTGGCTGTTGCAGTGCCACATGTGTTGCGTGAAGAGCAGACGGAGTTCAGTGTGTGCGCTTCCATTTCCCCATCTTTAATTTTAGAGGATGTTTGAGGGAGGCAGGAAAAGCAAAAGCCCTGGAGACTTGTCGATGGGTTTTAAGCATCGTCTGTAGGCAGCTTGTCATCAGAACATGAGTCATGAGCAGCAAAAGGAAAATGTCACTCTGAGTGACAGAAATCCAAAGACACACTAGCAGAAGGGGGGAAAAAAAAGCTCTTTAAAGAATGCTGGGGGCTCACCCACGCCACAAGAGTCGTCTTTCCTCTGCCTTCCCTGCATGCACGAGACAGACATGAATAGCCAGTAGATTGAGGATTCGGTCCTTAGCCCAAGAGCAGAATTGGATGGTCTGCAAGTCTCTATTCTGAGGCCTGTTCTCTTGCCAGCTTAGTTGAGTTTAGTGACTTGGTAGAGAGCCAGATCTTCTGGGGAAGGTGTCTGGGATTCTTGCTAGGATGTTATCCAAGAAAAACTGCTCGAAGGCCTGCTCATCTTCTCGGCTTCTGGTAAGTAGAGGTTGGATTTGACATTCCCGGTCCCATTCTCTTTTCATATTGGAAATGAGAAGCTCCTTCCCACCTCCTGCCTCATTTGCTGCGGGCACTCTGCTCTCTGGTGGTTCTTGTGTATAAATTCTTCACTTTAAAGATGTGCTCTGTGCTGTGTGCTGTAGAGGAGCTGTGTAATTGCCAGTCACTGATCAGCTTGCAAATGGCTCTGGAGGTGCTGAGCTCTGAGCAGACCCAGCAGGCGCTGTGGGAGGCACTCTGAATGAGCTGGAAACTAATTCCTGCAGCACGGGGAGGTTCAATTCCTGCCATCTGCCTCTGGGCAGCTGGGAACGGAGGAGGGGGAAGCCCAAGCTCTTTTGGTGGATGTGGAGTCCCTGCAAATGAAGGGAGGTGTCTCCAGGCTGTGCTGCCTCTGGTGAGGAAGGGTTATTCACATCAATGGAGAGAAAAGGTTTTGCTAAGAAACAAATGTTTCCCATGGCAGCTCTGTGCTTCTGCTGGGATAGGTTCCTCTCTTCTTTCCCAGTGCCATGTGGCTCTTTTACCGTTGGATTGAGCAATGAAGCTTGCTCTGCAGGTCATGCTTCCATGGGATGTGGTGACACAATTTGAAACTGGATTGCTTGCAAGGAGAAAAAGCCTTTTTGGAAAGGCACTGATTGGCTCCCTACTACTGCCAGACTGCAGCCATGGGCAGTTTGAGCAAAGGCAAAAGATACTGAGCTGAAGACTTTAACCTGGTTTCAGCAGGGTTAGAGAGGTTCCTGCTTTCCCTCGCTACCCAACTGCTCCAACCTCTCCAGCGATGCTGGCTGCTCCCTGCTTAGGTCTGTCAGCTTCTGATGGTGATTATTGCTTTTTGTGATGTTCTTTCCTTGCCTCAACAAATCAAATTGAATTCTGGTGGTGTTTTACACCACCTTCTCTCTTGTGGTCAGAGGCGTGTGCTTTATTCCTGGATTGTCTGCATGGGGAGGGACAGCAGAAATCAAGGGTTGTGCCTTGCAAAAAGTGGTCACTCTGGGGAATCTACTTGAGCTGTGGCATGGCCTGTGAAGTCCCCAGTGCCCAGCAGAGCTTTACTTTACTGCCTCTTCCCCTTTGATGTAGGTGCAGCAGCGCGGTGACGCAGCAGCGTGGTGGATCGCTGCACGCAGCTGCCTGACAGCCCAAGAAAGGGCTTCCTGGTACAGAAGACTACACGTGGAGAGGATGGGCTTGGGGCTGTGCTCTCCACCTCTGTGACAGCTCAGTGTAACTAGAGAGAAAGGCTTTCCTTGTGCAAGCCTGGCTTTGAGAGCATGCAAGAGTTAAGATGCAGCAGCTTAATGCTAGCAAGGCTGGCACTGGAAAGCTATTAAAGGGAATTTTTTATCTTTAGTAAAGAAAATCTTGAAGCCTGCTGGCAGTGGGAGAAGCAAGCGCTCAGTATAGACCCTGGTGCAGACAGCACTTGGGGAAATGTGTCTCTACAGGAACAGACACCTCCTAGCAGCCTGGAGCCTGAGACTGCAAGCAGTGTCTTTTGTCGTGCTCCTGCTGCTGTGGGGCAGCTGAGGTCTGCATTTCCAGGCCATGACCTTTTCCTTTTTTCTTTTCCAGAGAAAGAAAAGCGGGAATGCCAGGCAATTGTGGATGGGCTGAGGGACACTCTGGATGTGCGCAATGCCACAATAGAGTCGCTCCAGAAGGTGCTGGGAGAGACAGAGATGCTGTGCTCCTCTCTCAAGGTACCTTTCCTCTCCCCGGCAGGACTTCAGCTCTAACCAGTACATAGTTGGCGTTAATTTTGTTGAAGATCTCTGCAGGCCCTGCTAATAAAGGGATTGTGCTGGTGGGATTTTGGATCTGGTGCCTTGAGATGCCTGTCTCTTGATCTCTGCATGACCAGAGGGCAGCGGAGCTGGGTTTTCATTTTGGCTTTATTAATCTGAAGTGAGTGGTGTTGCTGGTCTTGAGGTCCTGTGTGTGCTTCACCTGGGGGTGATTCAGAGGTGTGAAAGCCAAGCCTGTGGTCTGTGTACAAGTGGCTATGTGCTGGTGGCCATGGAGGGGGGGGGAAGAGAAGTCCAGCCTGGGGGCTGCTGGCTGAGCCTTGCTAATGAGGTGGCAGTGCTGATCATAAAGGTAGCAGCATGAACTGAGAGTGGGAACTGGCCCCAGCGCCCCATTGCTGAAACACTGGCTCCCTGCGGTAGAATGTTCTCCTGAAATGGGTTTAGGCCAGGCGGGATTCAAGGAAAATTAGTTTCTTAGTTTGATTGGAGGAGAAGTCAAACTGAAATATACGGAGGGGGAGTTGCAAGCTTCAGCTGAGTGGGATTTGATCCAGCTAACTCTCCTGTCTGTATTCTGTTGCCAGGGCTTCTGTTTAGTTAGGCTAGTAATGTGTGAAGTCCAGGGATCAAATATTCCTGTTGTGTTTCAGCGTGCAGTGACTCAGTATGTAGTCATGTACTGTGCGTAAACAGCAAGTGGAAGAGCAGGAGCTGCTTTGTTGGGGTGTTTTGTAGTGAGCGGAACAGCTTTGCCTGCCTGGGATGGGCACTGCTGTGTGAAGAGGACATGACGGTCACAGGAAGATGGGGTTCATGCGTGTGGGGTTGTGAGCTGCAGGCTGAAAGGCATGGAAGGGGGTTGGCTGTGCTTTCTAAGTTCTCTGCTGCTTGGATCTTTGCCCAATAGCCTGAACTGCATCATGTTCCTTCACCTGTGAGGCCAGGTGGTCTAGAGAGACCTCATAGATGTTGTTTCTGGTTTGTCTTGCTTATGTCACCTGCAGCTGGGCTCCTGTGGGAGGAACCAGGCCCAGAGGTCTGCCTGACACTACCAGTGTGGGGCTGTCATAGGGCAGAAGGACAGATACAGGAAGGAATTTATGCCAGACAGGTCTTGCTGTGAGCCAGCACAGCTTTTTTTTGCCTGACCATGGGATTATATTGAGTCTGCTTGGGTGTAAAGGCAGCTCCTGTAAAGGGCCATGTCAGAGATGCTCATGGGATCCTGGGTATACCAGTGGCAGGATATTCCTGATGCTTCCTACTCCTGCAGAAACAACTGTGATGGTGGAAGCTGGTGTTTACTGCTCAACTCAACAACTCTGTGCTTGGCTTTCCTGCTTTGGCACCTCAGAGGATGCTCTGTGGTTATCTTGCCTGCTGCAGAGCCCTCTGTGTGTGCTTAAGTCCTTTAAGGGAAGCTGGGCAGGATGGAAGGATTAGGGGCCTGGAGGTGTCTTTTTCTGTGGTGTACAGGGCATTCTATCTGAATGCCAAGCACTGTTTTATACTGCGTCATTAAAGATTAAAGCACTAAACTTCTGCAGTGAAAATATAGATTTAGCTAGCCATGGCGCAGGTCAAGCCCACCGGCTGCAAACCATTCCTGTCTTCTGCTAGCACTGTCTGATGCTGCTGAACCTTTGTGTCAGAGTTTGCTGCCCTTTCAGGCATGTCTGGGGCTGAGGACTCCTCCAACCTGGCACAAAACACTGCTTCAGGGACCTGAAGTGTAGAGAGCTCTGGTTAAGGAGAGCCAAAGATGGGCTCTGCCTTAGCAAGAGTAACACGGGAGCCTGCAGCACTGTCCCTCTGCAAAGTCCCAGCAGTTTCAAAGCTGTTTGGTTTCTGTGGTTTCCTTTAACTTCTGTGTGGAAGGGAGCTTTATGAGTGATGGTCTTCCACCAGGCCTCTCCCTGGAGTCAGCATTGTGCTGAAACCGAGCCCAGAGCCCTTTGCAGGCACTGTGCAAGGTGCCCAGGCACACAAAAACCTAGACAATGTGGATGCATTCAAATGATGTTAATCCTGGCCAGCTTCCCCCTGTCCACACTGCAGATCTGTGCTTTTCCAGCTCAGCTGAGGTTCTCTGTTACTGCTGCCTGCTACTGGAGAGCCTGGCAAGGTGATGCCTGCAGTGGGCTTACAGCCTCTCCAGGCAGGTGAGAGAAGTTCCCTGGGTGAGTGTCTGGTTTGGCTGAAGTCTCCTGGAAGAGATGCACTCAGCAATTCCTATTTATGCTCTGAGTATAAAGGAGAGCTGGGAGTGAAAATAAAGGGATCAGCTGTGCACGGAGGAGAAAGCAATAGCAAGGTTTGCTTGCTGTGGGTTTGCTTTTGACAAAGTCTCACTGCATACAGGGGACTGCACAGCCCCACAGATGCTTCCAGCTGAACAGAGGCTCTGGTGTGGTTTCGGCAGCAGATTCATCTTGTGATGAGCAGTGAAACCCTGCAGCACTTGCAAGGAGCAGAGCTGGGGGTGCAGCAGGGAGGGAGCTAAACTCTCCATAATCCTGGGCTGCTGAGGTGGTGATAGCATTAAGAGCCAATGTATGCTCCCAGCTGCCCGCAGTGCGCATAAGCCAGGATGTTTCTCTAACAATCCCTGGAGCCTTCCTAACGGTCTGTGTGCGCTTGCTTCTCTGCAGAAGCAGATGAAATTCCTGGAGCAGCAGCAGGAGGATAACAGGAGTTCAAAGGAGGAGGCCCGCCGCCTGCGAAACAAGCTGAAGACCATGGAGCGGTGAGATCCCAGCTCTGGGCCTTGCTGGTGGGCTGCATGCCTCTCCCCTTCTCCGGGAGGGAGGGGAGGGTCCTGCTGTGCCTGCTGCAATCTCCACATGCTGGCTCATCTCACCCCATGAGGTTGGAAACTGGTGCATTGTAGCAGGTCTGTCTCTGCTTTTGCCCCTGCTATGTTTCCAGACAGTTTCAGGAGGGACAGAATCCCAGGCCAGGAATGCAGTCGTCCTCAGGGCTATAGGGCCCCAGAGCTGGGACATCAGCTCCGTGTGCATTATGTGTGTGTGCAGCTGCCCCTTCTCTAGCCTGTCTATATAGGGCTCTTTGTCCCTAGCAAAAAGCCCTGCTTGTGGTTGGGCAGTTGTGTCTCTTCCCCCACGACATCCAGAGTGCCTGCAGCAGGAGCTTAGGCTGCACCAGCCCCTTGAGAGGAAGCAGGGCTTCAATCTCTCTCCCAGCTGTTTGTGACTCATGAGCTGAGGGGACTTTATTTCTTTTGTGCAGCATCGAGCTGTTGCTTCAGAGCCAGCGCCCTGAAGTGGAGGAGATGATCAGAGAGATGGGAGTCGGGCAGGCAGCGGTGGAGCAGCTTGCGATCTACTGTGTCTCGCTGAAAAAGTAGGTGCTGTGAGCTTGGCACTTGGCTCATGCTGTCCTGAGTGTGCCATGGGAGAACCCTCTGCCAAGTACCAGCAGGTACATGGGCAATGTAGGGCTCTTGTTGCCTGCTTGGGCCTCCACTGGGTTTTGACTGACAGATCCTGGGGACCTAGATTGGAGCCTGTCACAGTGAACTGTTCCCGTTGTCACTGTAGTGACATGTGTGTCACCATGGGAACTGTCTCCAGAGTTGTCAGTGCACCTATAAGGTGATTATTATTACTCCTTCCGTTTCCCTCTTCTGCCTGGGGGGAAATGAGTGGATGAGGGGTGCTGGGTTGTACCCTCTGCTGCACTGCGCTGTGCAGCTGTGCCTCGATTGCTCTCCAGCAAGGAGGATCTGCAGTGCTGCCCTCCCCTACCTGGAAATCCATCTGGTCCTGCTGGGCAAAACCACAGCTTTTTTTGGGTCCGTTCTGATGGCAGCTGAATAATTGCAGCTTTGATACAAAGCTGTAATGAGGCAAGTGTCCCTGTGGTGTAATTGGGAATGAATGTGCATGGCCAAGAGTGTGATGTCTCTGAAAAGTCACTTAAAGCAAAGCCCCTTCTTTGCTGCCAGCATGGAGGCTGCTCTGTTGTCTGTCTGTCTTTTCCACTGGCAACAGAAATGTCTCTGGAATTGGCTTCCATTTTGCTGGTGAAATCTGTTCAGGCCCTTTTCTCAGGCATGGTAGTCCATGCAGCTTTTGTCTTCCCCATTGGAATGGTTGACTCACTATTGAGCAGTCTTGGTTCAGTTGATTCGGTTCCCTAAAGGTCTTTGTGTCCCCTGAGTTTTCTCTGGTGGCTCTGCAGTTGCAGAGCTTTAGATTAAGGGCCTTGGCTTGTCTCTGAGAAGTTCTAGCTCTGTCCTCTCACAAACAGAATGCCTCTTCTGGTATCTTTACAGGGAATATGAAAACTTGAAGGAGGCTCGGAAGATGTCTGGTGAGATGACAGAGAAACTGAAGAAGGAGCTATTTGCTGTCAATAGCAAGGTAAAGGAAGAGTGCGAGTCCTGAGGGTGACATCTGAACTAGTAGATACCTGTCAATAACTGTGGCCCAAGCCATCTGCAGTGACCTCCTCCCACACTGAGCACTACTTGAGTGGTACTGGTGGTGTGGAGGTGTCAGGCTGGGGTTTCTGGAGCAGAGTGTGATGCTGTGGTGAGTGAGCAGCTCCTGGGCTGCTCACTTGTCAGTCTCGGGAAGGCTGGTGGGGCAGTGTGTGCAGAGCCAGGCAGAGTTTGGCAGGGAGCCTGGGCTGGAAGGCAGCAGCCTGCAGGTGTTCTGCTGCTCCCAGTGGGTTCTGGAAGCAGCACTTCATCCTGCCATGCTGCTGAGCACTCAGCTGCCAGCCCCTCCTGCTGCAGAACTGGACCCACAGGAAAGATGGGAAGGGGTTTAGAGGCCCCACCAGTTGAGCAGGGCTTAGTACTGGCTCGGCACAGTCACACTCAGCCTTGTGCCTTCAGCTGACTGAACCAGGCCAGGGCTTCTGCATGCTGCTGTGCTCAGGCAGGTGAGGTTCCCAAAGTGAGGGCATGGAGGTGGCTCTGCACAGAGCCTGCCCGGGCTGGCACTGACCTCGTACAGAGCTTGGAGCTGCTAATGTGCCCCTGTTGCTGTGCTTCCCCTGCTCCAGGCCTGGCTGGGCTCTGTTACCTCATGTTGGGTATTGCTTTTGTCAGTTTTGGTAGCAAGTCCCCATGAAAAGCATGTGTGTGTAGCTTTGCTCTATGTTCCCTGGGGCATCCCCATGTGCAAGCCCACAAAGTGAGAGACTGTGGGTGGATTTGGCCTGTTTTTTGTTACTCAGTCATAACTGTTGTCCCCTGAGATATGGAGAAGGAAGTTCTCAGATATCTGTGCTGCTCCCCAAGTGAGGTAACCTCCTACATGAGGTGCTGCTGCTGGAATCAAGCTGCTTCTGGTGGAGTTGGTGCCAAGCTGCAGTCACCAGCTTGGGTCAGGAGGATGCGAGTCAGTGCACTCAGGGCTTGGCTTAGCTGACAGAGAGCTGACTGTACCCACACTTGTGGGCTGGCCCAGACTCCTGAACCCACAAAGTCTCTGATGTGGTGGCAGTCCACTTCCCAATCCCTGCTCCTGGCATGTTTCCCTGTTGACTCAAGCTTGTCCATGTGCCAGTATTGCTGATGCACAACCGTCCTCCAGCCTGTGGTTTGTAATTCCTGTGCTTTGGTGTGTCCACAGTCCTGCAGGAATTCAGAATGCAGCCACCAAGTGTTAGAGCAGGGAAAAGCTGTCACCATCAGGCATAAAAGCTCGGGAAATGTTATAGGAAGGTTTGTGTTGGGTGAGCAGCCCTGGAGATCCCTCTGCAGGCAGCATGAGGAAATGCATTCGGTTGCTCTGATACAGGAGAGATTGGTCAGACTGGCACAGGAAAGCTGAGCCCTTAAACAGGGGAAAGTAGGATGTGCTGCAAAGCCTGCTGTGCTCACTGGGATCTGTGGTCTCCCTTATCCGAGTGTAACCAGTGCTCTGCTGTTTGGGGGGGTTTATTCTGCAGCTGCAGAAAACAGTTTTAGAGTTGGAGAAGACACAGGAGGAGTTAAAAAGCACCCAGAAGGATCTGAAGAATGCGGACAAGGAGATCTTGGTGAGAATGTTATTCCTTGGTCTGCAGTAACTGGCAGCTGGCCATGGCCTGCAGCTGCAAAGCCAGGAGTTATGCTGGCTTTTGCTTGGTGACTGTTACCCAGCACATCTTACCTCTCTTATTTGCCCACCTCTGGGCTCCACCTGATGCTGATTTATGGGAAGGGGCAAAGTATCTGCTACTAAATCATTCCTTTTCTCACTCTGCTTTCCTTTTTCCCTCCAGAGCTTGAAGAAGAAGATAGACATCCTGCAGGATACTCTGAATGTGCCATCCCCAACCAGAGAGACGCTCAGTCGACTGGTCTTTGAAAGGTTAGTGACGTGCATCCCTAGATACAGGCAATGGATTGAGATGTCAGGTCCAAAGTAAGAGCTGACAGTTTAACTAGCTGTGGGAGCAGAGGTGTGCTACTCTGGCAGGCATCACAGCAGCACAGGCGTTTTGCTCCTTGTATCCTAATTTGTGTGGTTTTTATGTTGTTGCTGACAAGGTGGCGTTTGGTTTACCTGGGAAAAGGTGTGTGTTTCAGAGGGTTTGGGTCAGAATGAGCTAGGTTTTGACAAGCTCTTTATCACTATGTCCCAACAGGGAAATATCCCTAAAGCTGTTCTTGTGGTTGCCTCAGAGTTGGCCTTTCAGTGAGCATGTGCTGGTGTATGGGGACTGAAGATCTTGGCCAGGCAGAGGAACCTAGTCTGGAAGATGGCATCTCTTGCATGTTTACCAAGTCCTTTCTTGCAAAGAGCCTGTGCTGTTGTCCCAGGACAGCTGGCTGTGTTGCATACACAAAGCAGCAGTGTGCCAGGGTACACCCTGGGCTCTGGGGGTGCTGCTGTTACAGCACAGGCCATTTGAGGATGAACAGTAGTTTGGGACACTGATTATAAGCTCAGGGATTTGGATTGTCCTTTCTGTGGCTGGTAAGCAGAGGGGGGCTGTGATCCTGGTCCCACTGCTGCCTCAGCTCAATGGTGCAGCTCTGTCTCCTCTCATCTGCCAGTGGCAGGTGGTGGCCTCTAATGGCTGATGCTTTGCGTGGCCTTGCAGCCCTGCTCCCGTGGAACTGCAGCACCCAAAGCTCCGCCGCCCGGCCCACAGCGAGGAGATCAATCTAGATGCTTCTTTTGATGTCGACACCCCTGAACATCAGCCCTGCAGTTCTCTCTGCAGCCCTGCGAAAAGGCAGAAGCTGGATAAAAAGCCGTGAGTTTTCCCTCCTCTTTCTGCTTCTGAAGGAGATCAAAGTCTCACTTCTGTGGAAGTTGCTGTGTGAGATCAGATAGCTCTCCAGCTGCCTGATGTCGTGCTGCAAGTTTTGTCGTCATCTGCTTGGCCTTGTCTGTCCTTGCCAGCTCCACTTGAACAATAAATCTCTGCTGATTTGCTCCTTGGGTTTCTTGCAGGCCTCCCGTGGTAAATCTGGCGAAGAAAGTTCTGAAGGAAACAGTGGAGGTAAAAGGATTACTCTTGATTTTTTTTCTGTATCATCTCTTTGATTCCGCTGTTAATAAGCATGGGATAAAGGACCCATTTTCTCCATGGAGGAGATGCTGTCACCACAGGTCGGCTCATGTGTAGAACCACTGTACATGCTTCAAAGGGCTCTGCTTGCTGGTCTCTTAGAAATGCTGCCTCAGGCCTCCTGGAATTGGGCAGGAGAGGGAGGGTGGGGACCCACATGCTTCTTGCTGATTATCTTGCCTCAGATATGCTTGGCAGGATACAGCCTGGGGCTGTAGGGTCAGTGAAGGGGGCTGTTCTCCCAGGGTTGCTGGGTGCCATGTCCCAGGCACTGTTCCACATAACTCCCAGTGGGAGGTTTGAAACTACTGTTCTTTGGCCTAAGCAGTAACCATTACCCTGAGTAGCTGTTTGCATTCTTAGTGCTCCCTGTTTGTGGACTAAATTCAGCAGATCATGCTGGTTAAAGGGCTTTTCTCATTGTTTTGTGGGACAGAACTGGGCAGATGATCCGGAGGATGATGCTCTTAAAGGACTGTTGCCAGCATTCATCAGGAACTCTGTTCTCTCCAAGAAGCCGTCTTCGGGTAGCTTGCTGGGTCCGCACAGGAACGTGGGCACTGTAAGTATGACTGTCCAGTTGGTGAGCATGTCAAGGGCTGGCACTGCATGCCTCTGTCCTCAAGTGACCCTGCAGAGCGAAGTGAAGGAGGCTTTTACTTTGCCACAGTGTGTGGAAAATAAATCTTGGAGCGTGACCTGGCTACTTCCCAGTCCTGCAGAGCTCCAGGGATGACAGATGCTCATTCCCTTTCTGGCAGCAGACTAAATGGCCCTTTGCATCCCATTCCTCCACCTCCTTGGAGCTTTGAGTGTTTTCCCTGTGTTACTGAGTCCCAGTGACAAAATCCTAAGCTGTTGCTTGGGAGTCCAGCTTGCTGCAGCAAGTGCCCAAGATACCCAAACTTTATTAATATCCTTGGGTTTGCCTTTTCCTAGAGGTGAGGGCTTAGCATCAGTACTGAGTGTTTCCAGGTGCTTGTAACCCCACCCCGGAAGCTGTAGCCTGCAAGGCTCCCTCTTCCCCGTAACCAATGTGAGGAGAGGTAGCCAAGGCTCTGTGCTGCTGTTCCAGACTCCTTTCTTTTTCTCTCCTAGGTGAGGATGGGTTATGATGGCATGGGAGGCAGAACAAAGTTCATACAGCCTGTATCCTTTCCTGCAGCTCACAAGGAAGGTAATAGTAATGCCATAGGACCTCTCCTCTGTTCATGCTCTTTAGCCTCAGCTTGTCTTGGGCGAGTCCTGTTCCCAGGCAACAGAAAATGGGCTAGGACCCTCAAGGAACCATCAGATTTCTCTCCATCTGACTCTGAACAAGTCTGAGCTCAGCAAAGGCATCAAGGACCTGAACTTGCTGAGAGCATAATCAGAGGTGGCTCATGCAGAGTTGTGGATCACCCAGAAACTGGTACCATTTGCAGGGACTGCCTCTGCCTTTGGGCTCTCTGAGCACAGAGTAGCACAGCTTCTTCCTGGCTGCCTGCCCTCCAGCCCCTCCGTTCCTGTGGGATGCTGCTGCCCTGGTGGGCAGCCCTGCAGCAGGTGAGCAAAGGCTGGGCTGAGCTCACCCTGTGGTGGGGAAGCTGCTTTTCCCTTGAGAAGTAGCTTTTCCTTGGGAAGCTGTGAGCTGTAGTTGCTGTGCCTTTTTCTGCACAGTGTCCTGGCTCTGACATGCAGGGTAGGTCTTGAAACTCTGGCAGATATCCTTAAACACTCTTTTATGTGCCAAGGGGTGTAGCATAGAAGTGGGAAGTGTCCTTTGACTCATGGGACAGGAGCGTGCCTGAGCTCTGCTGCTGTGAGTAGTGGGGAAAGACCAACCTCTCCTGCAGGGAGTCTTTCTGAGGGTGCCAGTGTATGGCTGGGTCCCAGGTCTGTGGTTGAGGCCCATCTGCAGCTGGTTGGATCACTTTTGTCTCCAGGGCATTGGTTTGTACTTTCCTTGACAGTTCTGCTCCAGACAAACCTGGCAGAAATCCGTCCGTTAGCAGTGAGGAGCAAGAAAAAGGTCTCCAGGCCGGTGTCTGCAGCTCCCTCCACATCTTCCTCCAGCAGCAGCCAAGCCAGACTGGACAGTTTCCTGCAGTGAGAGCAGCTGGGCAGGGTGGCCATAGCACAGACCATGCTTGCCCAGAGCCCGGCACACAAAGCAATGGGCAACCGCTGCTCTGTGAGTGGCTATGATTTGCAAAACACCCATGCTGTGTGGTGGGTGAGACAAGCTGCCCTGCAGCAAGCAGCTGGCCTTGCAGCAAGCCAACAGGAGACCAAGCCTCCGGCTAGTGCTTGGACTGATTTACCCCCTTCATTTTACCCCTTCTTCCTCCTATTTTCATGCAGAATAAACAGGGTTTTCACATCTGCCTGCTCAGAGCTCTGCAGTTGCCGCTGCTGTTGGGCTCTGACACCAGATCAACTGCACTTCTTGGATGCAGCTGCAAGCTAGAGATGTGGGAAAGATATCTGGGATGTCAGTCTGGAGTAGGAGCAGGGACGTGGACCTGTGCTACGCCTGGGGTAAATGGTTCCAATAGGGTTTCCAGGAGGAAGAAGTGTGCAGGGGGCAGAACAGTGCTGGCCTGCATTGCTGAAGGGTGGCTGTGTAGTTATCATCAAACTAAACTTCCTTCTGCAGTGGGCCTGGGAGGGCTGGGGTCCCCACAGTCCCCCCCGGGGCATGTTCTGGTTTGGGCTATGAGGTCTGCTATGAAGTCCAAGTGCAAACTAGGCACTGAAATTGCTGACCTGGGGAGGGGGTGCTGGGGTGCCCTGCTTGGGAATGGAGAGATGGGCCGGCTGATGTGACCTCTGTTCTTGGTATGTGTTGCTGTCAAGCTAGTTTATGAATTTCTATTATTTTTATTGAGACTGTAGGGGTGTTTTGTTCTTTTGTGACTGCTTTGCCTACTGCTTTGAGGGATTGGAACAGCCTGAAGAAGTGCTGAAGGTGAACAACCTCCCTTGACTGGGGGGAATACTGACAGGGCTGAACCTGTCTGGGGCTCCTCAGCTTGGCACTGTGGGACAGGAGCTTCCCTCTCACCCCATGGCTGAGGCAGGGCTGTTCAAGCTGCAAGGAACGGACTTGGTGAGGCACCTTGTGCTGTACAAATCCATTGTGTTTCCTGGTTTTAGCTGCTTCAGGCTCGAACCTGCAGTACCTGGACTACCTAAACCTATGCCTTTAGGGAATAAAATATAACACTATGTGCGCTTGTTAACACAACTGACTTCTGAGCATCTTCTTCCCTATTGCAGCTCAAGGTGAAGAGCTGAGTGTGGGGTTATGGATATGCTGTGAAACCTTTGCTGCCAGCTCTTGGGGGATAGGCCCCTTCTCTCGAGGGAAGGGCTGTGGTGGGGTGAAGCTGTGATAAAAGTGATGCCAGGCTCCAGGGCAGGGAATGCAGCAACTACCCACAGCCCATCTGCTCTGTCTTCCCTGCATCAGTGGGGCTGGCTGCCATAGAAACAACTTACATTTTATCTTTTCAAACTGATAACAGGAACAGACTTCCAAGAGCAAAAATACAACCTGAAA
>JANHGB010044514.1:12008-23351 GCA_026283785.1 Coracopsis vasa
TGTAAAAAAGGGAAAACCAATTTAGTCAATCTATTTCCAGGATAAAACAACAGCCCAGTCAGAGTGTATGATCCACCTTGCTAAATCAGGTCAGTCATCTGCCATGTTGCCATCTCTGTGTCTGCACAGTCATGTTATTGGGCCTCTGACCTCCTGTGTGAATCACATCCTCCATTTGGCTAAAAACACGTGATGTGAGCTTGGAGTATATTGTGTTACATGTCACTTGACTTCTTTGCCCAGGGCAAAGACTTTAATGACTTTTGACTTTGATGACTGTCACAAAGAGAGCATAGGTGGAGCCTGTAATGCCCCTACTAGGCATGCATGAGACAGGATCTAGAAACTCTGCTGTGACATAAACTACTACTGAGTCTGCCTTCCTTCCGAAAAGTACTCAGTGATTGCTTTGTTTACTGCAGCATCATAATCTAGTTTTACACAAATATTAATTAATTTATTAGTAGTGTGATTATAGCTATTCATAAACGTGTAAATGTGTCATCCTTTTTTTTAAATTCTCATCTCAGACTCAGTTACCACTTGAAGCAAGTAAATCACTTGGCTGTTGGCCTTTTCAGATGTAAATTTGATAAAAATATAGAAAACAGGCTATTTGAGGTTATTTATGTAGTATGCTTTAAAGAGCTATGTTTCAACAAGTATCTAAGTTGTGTTTTAAAATTAAATCCCTGACATAAATTAATGAAAGTAATGTATGTGTATATGTGTGTATATATACACACTATCCATATATTTCAAAGAGCTTCCTTGCTCCTGCGTCAGGATTCATGCTTTATTACCTGCCTTTAAAGTCTGTGAAAATAGGTAGCAAATAACACTGCTCCAAAAAGTATTCAAGGTTACTTTGGTCCTCATGAAAATTGGAGCATACCCTCAAAGTGCATGGAAAGTGGTTGTTTTGCAATGAGAACAGGCTAATACATGAGAAAATAGAGCCTCTTATGCAGGGATGATTATATTTGATAGCTAGGGCTGTTGAAATGTTTTGCTATGGTTAAAATTTTGCAGTAGCTCTTGATATCATCTAAATTTCATGTTATGTTGTGGGAAGTAAAATATAAATGCCCTTAAATCCCTTTTCATCTTCTTAGAAAGTGTATGTGTGCAAATGTTTGTGCGAGGCATCAGATAAGTTTCAGTAAGATCTTCTCTGCAGCTGCTCCATTAGCTGGCTAAAATATGCATTTGTTTGTTTATTTATTTTTGATTATTTTTAAAATTCAGTAATCATTTGAGTGGGAAGTGGCTCAGCAGGGAAATTGTAAAGAAAATGAGATGTGTGACTTTGGGTCCAGGTGTCAAACAGCTTTCTCTTATGGTACAGTTATGTAAGGGCTTGATGCAACCCAGCCGAAAGAGGAAATATTTTTTTGGAACTTGCTGATCTCTGTTATTATTAAATGATTGTTCATAAGCACATAATGATAGGCTCTGGGCAGGGAGTGGGGAGAATTCCCAGTTCTGATTGCTTTATCAGAATTCTGCTCATGGAGAAGCTAAGGTTATGAAAGGATGACTAGACTACATAGTTCTTTCTTTCTCCCATACTAATATTTTATTGATAATATTACTTATTTATAGACTGGAACAATTTGCAAGTGGGAGCTATGAAGAGAGAAACTGAAAGTACTTGCAATAACAGTTGAACAATCTGAATTCTGTTTTAACAGAGGGAGGAATAAATCGGAATTTATAAAATGCAGGATGAAGGACTGTTAAAGCTATACTGTGTTTGAAGTATCATAAACTATTTACTGACTCTTTCTCATTAGATTAATTGAGACCTGTTGTTTTTTCAAACAGATGTTCACCCATGTTCTGCAAAACCCTGCACCAATAACTCAACATGCATAGAGACTGGTGATGGAGGATATATTTGTCTGTGTGGCCAGGGATTTACAGGAAAAAACTGCCATCTCAAAAAAGGACCTTGCATTATTAATGGGTAAATATTGATTTCTGACATGAATTTAAAATACACACTTCTTATGACTATTATTCGGAATTCTTTGGTAAGTAGAAGTGTCTCTGTGCTAAAATATATAATACTGATATTTTTATCAAACTTTACAGATCTGATCTGTTCATATTATAAAGATTTACAGATTATCAGCATGAGGGTTTGTGCATAATTTTAGTACTCAAAGTATTTGTACATTTTATTGTGGTGAATTTATACCTTCCCAAGATTTTTGTAAACAAACTTGAAGTAACCTCCCATCCTGTGTTCTCACCTCTAATGAAAGATACCTGTATGTACAAGCCATATACAGTAATAAGAACAGTAGCCAATACACAAGCTGTCTGCACAAAAACATCTAGTCCTCCAGTCTGTCATTTTTCTTAACTGACATGTAACGGTATGTCCATAGTTTACTGAAGGAGATAATGTTACTTCTACCAGAACAGGGAGCGTGGGAGGCCATTGCTCTCCATTCTCTAAGTGGGACGTTTGGAACAGTATTGCCAGCAGGTCGAAGGAGGTGATGCTTCCCCTCTTTTCAATCCTGGTCAGACATCTGTATTGCTGGGCCCAGTTCTGGGCTCCCCAGTATGAAAAAGACATGGACATACTGGAGTGAGTCCAGTGAAGGGCCATGAAGATGATTTAGGGATGGGAACATCTCTTGTATGAGGGGAGACTGTGAGCTGGATTATTTAGCCTGGAGAAGAGTACTGGGAACTTACTCATATGTATAAATACTTGATGCAGAGAAGCCAAGAAAATGGAGCCAAACTCTTCTTAGAGGTATTCAGTGGAAGGACAAGAGGCAACGGGCACAGACTGAAAACCTTTCAGCAGTATTGCTGGTAGAACTGCTTGGAAAAAAGGTGACCTTTCAAAGTTAAAGAAAATGTGAACTGGTGTTTTTGTTGAAGTCTAGAAGTATCTGCTTGTCTTCTAGCTCATCAAGGATCTGATCTCATAAACAGAATACCTTTCTGGTGGATACAGGCTTGGTAAAACTATCACCTTAAAATCACAGTTTTCCTTTTGGAGATTGCCTTCTTTCTCTCTAGGTCCATATTGGTGCCTTCTGGTTCTCTTTTTGCTCAGCGATAGATAATGATGAATATTCAGATCACCTTGTGACAAAATCTTCCTGAAGACTTGTACGTTCTTGTTTAAGGAACATTAACACCTCTCTCTGTCTCTGGCAAGAATTACCATTCTTGCAACTTTATGTCAGTGGAATAATTTTGCCATTGCTTTTAATTTTCACATAGTTCTGTTTAGGTTTACATTCAACCTCTAAGATAACTGCTCTGTTTTGCCTGTTTCTCTTCATTGGAAATGAGGACATTAAGTTTCTCATACGTGCGTTGAATCAGATCCAAGCTACCTGCCTAACACAGGGGATGTGAATAGCTTGCTTTCTCTACTTTTCATCTGTAAAGCAAATATTTCAGAAATTCAACCCAGGCGTATTTTAACTATCCAAGATAACAGATGAGGTACAGCATCAATGAAATAACACAGATTAATTCCATGTAATTCCTTAAAATCCTTATTGTTTTAAATTGCTGAAACTACATTTTTGTGATGGTACTCTGCATTCAAACTGACTGCTTATGAGCTAGTCTGGAAACAGTGAACAATTTTTCTTAAGGAAGCAACATACTTGAAACAGCAGTTAATTTTCTCTAGGATGCTATGTCCCTTTCAGGAAAATGAGCAGCAGGATCTGCAACTCTGCTTTTAGCGCAAAAAGACAACTGTTCTCAGTATAAGCACTCTGTGTCTGCTAATACTTCACAGTCCACCAGAGAGCGCACCTCATATCCTGGAAAGAGACCTCATTATATGATGCCGTTTCATTCACATCTCACTTTGTCTCAGTTTCTCTCTACCTCAGATGGTAACAATGTTGATATTACTAAGCATTGTCCCTGGCCCCTCAGTGAATGTTTACAGATGGTACAAAGACAATTCACAAATCAAAGTGTTTGCTCTAGTCTATTTACAAAATCAGGCACATGATCCACATTAGTGACATCTGTGATGACGTTTTGCTCTGAAGAAGAGCAGCAAGTGGTACTTTCTAAAATGAAATCAGAGTATTTGGAAAGAAAATAAGTGGTACGCCCATGTTTCCACAACTGGCATTTCATATATCACACGTTATTGAACATGTGTTAAATGTCAAAAATGCAAATTAACACAATCTATTCAAGGAGATGAATATTACTAGTTTATTTAAATATATGAAAGTCAGGCAAATGCAGCTCCGTGTTAATAATAAACATAGTATCGGAACTCTACATAGTGCCCCTTAAGTGTTTTTACTTAAATTATTTACTCTTCTGAAAGGTTTGGAAAAAAATTTTACACTTGCATTCTCCAGCACTTTCTTCCTGTTTGCCTAGAAAGTACTGTAATTCAGCCCACCCATAAGGGTTCAAACTTCTACACTTTGCCATATGCAGGCAGCTTGTCAGATTTTCCATGGAACCTGTAAAGCAAAGAGAGAGTGCTTGACTCTTCAAGAAGGGCAGAACTGCTCATTTATTCAAGGACTGTATAACTACAATTTCCATATTTTGCTTAAAAGCAGACACAGTGGCTAGTGATGTGCCCGAATTCCTTGTTTGCATGATCACCTTAAGCTGTCATCAACAACTGCTACGTCATAGTCCAGTGAAACCCACACCTTTTGCTTTCCTAATACTGTTTCCAGACTTCCAGTTTGTTCTTTCAGTAGCCTTTTTTCCCAGCCAACATCTACAATGAAGGACAATACAAAGAGGTTTATCATCAGTTTATATGAAGGCAGCAAAAAACAGGCAGATGATTTGCCTACCACAATATTAAGGCTCTTGTGATGGGTGGCCACCAAGTATTTCAGTCCTCAGTAAAGCCAGAGTTACTTGGGGTGCTCTCTATCATAGCTACCCTCAGAGTATTAGGTCAAGTGTTGCTGTCAGAAAGGCTTGTCATAAGCTTTGCCAAGTGTTAGTCATCTTTAGGTTTTATTATTAAGCTTTAAAAGCTTTGCTCATATATGATCAGCTGCCATGAAAGTGGGTTTTGGGATTTATTTGTAAACCTGTGACTCAGGGTCCCTTTTCTGCCAACAGGGCCAGCTAAAGGACCAAGTCCACATTGCTCCACTGAATTGGTATTTGTGCCTTTCTGTCAGTGGGTGGCCCTATCTTTTGGCCTGTCACTCAATAAGGTACAATTACATTGCAAAGACAAAAAAAGATGTCTCAGTGAATTTACATCACTTAACACATAGTACCAGGTTATTAAGTTCCTAAATGGTTTGCTGAAATACTTGGTTTCCTATGGTTCTGTCCTCACATTACAGCTGCCTTTGCCAAGGCTGAAACTATCCCACTTATATATTTTATTACATTTATCAAAATTTTTGGCTGAACAACAGTTTGCAGGAAAGAATGTTTGCTTCTAATTTTTTTGTGTCATAGAGCACTGGAGAAGCAGAAAAAAAATCAATCAGCTTTACATCTAGCTGCTATGGCAGAGTATTTTCTTTGCCAATACAACACATGGATTATTTTTTGAATAATCAGGTGGAAAAGAAAGCCAGTTCAGTTTTGTCTGAATAGTTGCTCAGCTAAATGGCTCTAAGCATATGAAAACAGTGGGAAGCTTAATTTGAATAAATGTTTGAAATAATTTTAAATCCCTTCACAGCTCTTCAGATTGAATTTATATACTGGTGTACTAATCCTGCCCAAAGGGTCAACAGAAGATATTATAATCTGTATTGACAAATCTGTTGAACAAACTCATTCTTGATTCAACTTCATTGACTTCAGTGGATTTGCATTTGGAATTGGCTCTTCTAAAGAAAAACAGCTCCTTTTATTGCATAAAGTGTTTCGTAATAGCTTCCTTCATTGGACTTTAAATTCAGTTTTGTCTGTGTGGTTGTTATCTATTCTAGTTCTCCCTGCCAGAATGGAGGAACGTGCATTGATGACAATGGTTTTGCGCCCCATGCTTCCTGTCTGTGCCCTTCTGGTTTTGCTGGCAACTTCTGTGAAATAGATAGAGATGACTGTGAATCCAACCCGTGTGAAAATGAAGGAACATGTACAGATACTGGTGTGGGTTTCAGTTGTTTGTGTCCCCATGGCTATACAGGAAAGCTCTGCAGCAGCCGTGTCATGTTCTGTGCAAGTGGCCCATGTGAGAATGGAGGGACATGCAGTGAACATCCCCAAGGAGGATTCAAATGCATCTGTAAATCAGAATTCATCGGTGTGACCTGCAAACATCCCAGCAAAAACACAAGTCTTTCTGGAGCAAATATGGAAACAAAGCACGTGCAGAATTACAAGCCAACCTCAAAAGCTCATCACAGATCAGTGCATCAACAAGAAATCCTGAAAATAACAATGAAAGAAACTATACAAAATGCAGATCCCTTGCTGAGTAGAAGTCAGGTGATATGTTTTGTTGTACTGGGCTTGCTTACATGTCTTGTTGTCTTGGGTACAACTGGGATTGTGTTTTTTTCAAAATGTGAAATGTGGCTTGCTAATGCCAAATACAGTCATCTCCTACGCAAGAAAAAGAACTTTTTTCTGAAATCTAATAATGGGGAAAACCTCTCAGTTAATATTATCTTTCCAGAGAAGATCAAATTGACTAATTATACTAAGAACTACACTGCCATTTAGGCCCTTGAAAGCCAAGCAGCAACTTGCAACTTTTCATAGCAATATGTAAAATAGATTGAATTTATTGCCCATGATTGGCCTCAGTATTTGTGCTGTAGCTTGTGCTGAGTGATAATGAAAAAATAATGTATCTGTATTGCTAAGGATGTTTTCATTCCCCAAAATAAAAGGTAAAATAAAATAAATTTTTAAAAACATTAAAGAGCAGGGAATTGATTCTTTTCAAGGCAGCTATTGTTTGTAAAATATAAAGTAAAATGTAAAATCTACCACCGGAACTGTATTGCATCTTTCTTGTCTTGTGCAAAGTTTGTGTGGCAAATGTGGTACCTGTAAATTTTGCTTTTTTAAAATAAATAGCAGTTAAGGGCTATACTGGTTTATTTATTTATTTGTAAATGTTATGCCACAGCAAAGACCGCAACAAGTGTCCCTACTTAATTCTTCTGCTATATGTGACAAAGACTTTAGAGACTGCAATCAACAGGAGCAAATTCACACCAATGTCTCAGCTATTCAGGCAGTTTTGCTATTTTTACATGCTCCTTTGATAGAATCTTACAGGTCTTTGTGATACTAATTTCAGGTTAAAGGTCTCTGTTGCTTGCCATGCTGCCTCCATAAATTGTTCTATTTATCTATTTTAAAATGTTAAAAAAGTGTTTAATGTCTTGGGTCATACTTTCTATTTAGAGACCTAGTAGAGATGTAAAGGATCTGATCCTGACTTTTCTATAAACACTCCTCAAAGAACTCTGCTGAGCGAAGTATCCTTCATGCCTGTGTCATAGGAAGAAATGAAAAGATAACATGTGCCACCTGAAATAGGACAGCTGCTTTTAATTCTTCATTTCTGCTTTTTCTCTGTCATATTTCAAGGAGAGAAGATTTTCAAGAATCAAAAGCAGCACTGGCAGAGAGGCAAAGGGTCATGAAAGCCAACAAAAATGTTAGGGCCCTGAGGGCATTAATAGGTCTTAACATCTCTGAGGAGCCTTACCTGGGGTGCTTATCCACTGCTACCCATAGGTCCATTTCAGGGCAGTCCAAGGCTAGAGGTCCAGATCTGAGCTATGCTGTGGGAATGCTGGTCTCCACTTCTGCATGCTGGGTAGAATTTAGACCTGAACTGTAGGCCAGCTTTCTGCTGGATGGACCCTTTGGACCTAGGCTCTGGCCTTGTCTCCTTTCACTTCTGATTGTAGCCCATGGATGGACCCTGGACCTGGTTCATCACTTGTGTCCGAGATAGTTGATGGACCCCATTACCAGCACCAGCTCTGGCGATGTGTTCAATGAGACTGTGCTGTTGGTGGGGCATGTCCTACCCTTGGGCATGACCCTCCGGGGTCTCCCAGCTTCCCTGCTGGGCAACCTGATGCTGGCTGCTCCCTTAAAGAAAAAAAATAAACCCCAAAATAACAATTTAATTCTCCAGCCATCCTGAATAGGAATATTTAGCAGCTCCGGAGCTGTCTGATAACTATGCTACTCCCAAATCCATTAACAGCTGCTCAAATTTGAAAAAAAAAAAAGAGCCTTAAAGCACATACAGGTCATTACCCTAGGATTTTTTCTCTTGACATCTGTCTTAATTGCTGTAAGTATATAGCAAGTTTGCTTTATTGCTGATAATATTCACACATATCATAGCATTACAATCAAGTGCAAGGGTTAGAGCTAACAGGAAAAATGGTGTTGAGATACTTCTGTAGAAAGTGTTGACATCTAGCTAACAGGATTAAAATCTTAAAGGAAGCAGATGCTCTCTCTCAAAACTCTCGTTGAGAAGATAAGTGTTCATCAAATCCAGTAACTTTTCAACCAGTCATAGTGAAGATGACTAATGTAGAAATCCAGATGAAGGTAAAACCAGGCAAGCAGTGTTGAATTTGGAGCCATGAAACATGAGCCACAGGAGTTTTACACATTTCTTATATATTTGAAACATGTAGTTCAGTATTGTATATTTTAATGTGATCTATTCTGTGATTAGAAGTATGTTAGGCTAAATTTGGAGATGATAAGAAACTGAATAACTCAATTGGGTAGCTTGCAACTGTGATTCAAAACAAGCTGCCACAGTAGATATCTGCTAGTCATCAGTGATTAAATTCTAGACTGAGCTGTGCACCTACCCACTCCCTATGAGCAGACGCTCCCTCAGCCCTTTCAGCTTCCGGACAGAGCAAGGCTTTGAATAACAAAGCTTGTGTTTAAAATACAAAATTCAGAAAATTATAATTCATATTTATAAACTGTCACATGATTTTTGGCCATGGTAATCTAGTTGGCAGTTTCTCCATCACAGTGTATTTCTTCATACGTAGACAGGAAACCTTCTTTGAAGAGAGTCATTAGCTCAACATGATAAAATCCCAGATTTCAGCTCCCAGTATCCTTCCTACCATTGGTGATGTCAGTGAACAGTAGAGAAGGCTGCTATACTCTCCAAAGAGAAAAAATGTTATAAATATGAAGGGCTGGAAAAAATGTATGGGTTTTCTCATATCTCTATTGTTAGCATAGTGCATAGCTCTGAAGCCTCATCACTGTGTAAGTGTCAGAGAACTTAAGAAGGCTACAGTGTTTGAATCGGTAACCTGCAACAAGTGTCCAAAGCAAGAAGTTTAACACAAGCATTGTGCAGAAACACTGACATAAAGGCAAAGAGAAGACAAAGAGCATTGATACCACTTCAGTTTTACATTTATTCTACGTATTTTTTGTAAATGGACAGAAAACAACATATGCATGATACCCACTGCCAGAGGTACCAACCTATGTTGCCATTTCTCACCTTTTTGATTTTTTAATGCTCTCCCTTAGTTAAGCAATAATGTCTTTGAGCCTCAAACCCCACCTCTGCCTTACTGCCTGTGAAAAAATAAGTAAGTAAGGACAACTAGGCTGAGGGAAGAACAAATAGGCTGAGGGATGGGTTTGGACAATGGTACAGTTCATTAAGGACAGTAGCTCTCTCTCTCTTGTCCCCAGGCTATGGGAGAACATATCAAAAGATATTTTTATTTTACAAATTTCCCTCTGAGCCATCTTAGCCTCTGTCCCTGTTACACTAACAAAAAAAAAAAAACAAAAACCCAACAAAAAACAAACAAAACAAAAAAACCCAAAACCGAAACAACAAACCAACAATAAACCCAACAGATGTTCCACAAAGGTCAGTTTTTTAGAGACAGGGCGTATTTTTCTGGGTTTCTTTTTTTTGGGGTTTCTTTCATGGCCATGGTGGGGGAGATGTCTATGGTGTAAAAGTAGAACATATAAAGTAGTAATTATCACATTTTGGACAAGGATGTCTGAATAGAGAATATGTGCACGGCTTTTATTTTTACTGCCATTCTTGATATCTGTCCATACAGCAATAATGTATACATTGATTTTGATTAATAAGGATTCTACTTGCAAGTACTAAAGCATCTGCTGTAGACATACCCACAGCAGCCCAGCTAATCTGTTCCTCTGGGTTGATAACTTGAGTTCTGTTTTCAAAGAAATATTTAGGTCCAGATGGATTGTGGTATTCTTACTTGAAACAAACTTTTAGCTTTGGAGGGTATAGCAGTGTTAAGGCTGGCTGCAGGAGTATACACAGACCGTCACTGGAAACAATGGTCCAGATTCCACTGCCTGAGCACAATACTTTTCATAACTATGTCCTTCCCTCTCCAAGTTCTCAAATTTGCCTGTGCCTTGGCAAAATTTATTTATCATCAAAGCCTTAAGGGCAAAACAATTTGCTACAGATATAGGACTAATTTATTTATCTATATATTTATTTATTTATTTTTAATCCAGGAGTTTCCTGGCAGAACTACATGCATATGCATCCAGAACACACTAAATTATTGCACATGTACTATGTATGCACTGTTGATTTTCCAAAACACATCTCATTTAATATGTGTTTCTTGTGAATGAGCCAAATCCTCCATTCCTGGATGTCACACAGCCTAGGAAAATGTCTATTTCTGCCTGGCTTAGGTGAAAGAAGAGTCTTGAGAGAAGACTTTGATTGCTCAACCCATATTGGAGCCAGTTCTCGAGGCCCACAAAGATGTGCCAGCTTTGTTGCATCTCTTTGGTCATTACCTGACATCAACCCATAATAAAACATACCGTGTATTAGATTTTGCTCTTAAAACATCAACTAATATTTTGAAATTTCTTCCTAAATTCCTTGAAGGAAATGAGGATATGTTTCTTTTGAAACTTTGCAAGAAGGGGAAAAAGACTATATAAAGAGGAGTATTTTAGTATCAAATACAAACTGATTGTTGCTCAGGAACTTGAAGAAAACCACTGAATTAGTTAATTTTGGTGATTAGCTCTAAAGCTCAAAAAAAGAAACTTTTTCTTCCATTTTACTCCCCTATATATATACTCCTCAAGATGTAGGACCTTTGTGGAAGTTCATACCTGAGTCAGGGTCTCAGACAAGTTCGTGGGAACGCAGTGCAGAGTCTAGTCCTTATCCTTAGCAATACAGACAAATTTTGCAGGCACAGAGCAACATTGTTATATTCATGGTTTCTCAAAGGCAAGCTTGAGCAACTCTGAATACGCTAAAATGATGGCTTGACTTCGCGAACGAAGATTTTGGGAAGGGCTTTACCCACGCTTACTACAAGCGCACTGATGACTAAA
>JANHGB010044514.1:23451-43602 GCA_026283785.1 Coracopsis vasa
ACCATCAGCATAGCTCACAACCTCACAAGGGCACGCAAGCTCTTTCCCCACGACAAGGGGGTGTCCGTGAAAGAGACGCTAAAATATGGAGGTGGTATAATACAAAGAACAGGGACTAAGCCAGGCTTAACTAGAAGTTTTGATTAGACCAAAAATGTTTTTATAATGTTTTGCCACATGAAACTTTGAACAAAAATGCTATTTCATTCTTCCTCTCTCCATCCACATTTGAAATTATATCCTTGCTATTAATTGCAGCCTTCGACTATGTATATCCACTTGATGGCAGTATTTGAACACAGAACCGTTTGAATCTCTTCAAACTGTCCCCTTCACACTTATATTTCAGGCAGTTTATAACCCATCCTTAGTGACTAGTTATGGGAAAAGGGCAAAAAGTGAGAACAAGAAAATGCTCATGGTTCTTAGCCTGAAGGTAACCGCTACTCATGACCTGCTGAGCTGCAGCAAAAACAAACCATACCAGCATCAGTAGAGAAAGCAGCAGTGTTTTCTCAGCAGAATTACCGATCTCCTTTGAAATTAAATTGGAGAGTAGAGACCTGACATCTACAGACTGATAGGGTCGGTGATACTTCTGAAAAGGTTACTGCACTCAGAATACATTCTTTGGATCTTCTGCCATCACACATGAACATATGTATGTCTACATATTTGTAAGTAATACTGGATTTTAAATGAACAATCACTGAGAGGAAATGAAGAACAATGAAAGGAAAACCAAGAAAATATTTTCCAGACATTCAGGTAAATTAAAAGGTTTTGGTACACTAATATACTCCTAGCCTGTTCCATTTTGTACTTGTGTATTTTTTTCAACCTGAAACAGTAATTTGTCAGTAATCCATATTCACTCTCATGCTCCCCACACCATGTGGTGAAATTTTTATTTGTCTGCCTCTATGTTACTGACTTTCAAAGGTGTACGAATGAGAAGGGGGAAAATACATGTTTGATTTTTTAAAATGATTTTTGTGCCAAATTCAAGGCCAGAATTTCACTCCATTCTCTAGAACAGGTATCTCATAACTTACTGGGAATTGTGCATCTACAGCATTTCCAGCAAGGAACAGTTAATATTTCAACAGGCTAAATAAATATGGAGCTCATTGGAGTAATTCCATTCTACCTCCCAGTGTTTAAATTACTGGAAGTATTTCAAGAGTCCTGCATTTTATCATGGGGCAACTGTATGCTTTAAACTCTCACCTGTGCCTGGTTTTCTTTCTAAATAATGGGACTTGGAGGACTAAAGAGACTGACTGATTTGATGGCTGGGAGACTGGGTTGCTGAGAGATATGAGGGGCAGCCTGGTTTCAGGGAGTGTTGGACCAGCCCATGCAATTTTAAGCCCAAGAAAGAGTTAGTGATGTCTCCTTGCTGAGGGAGAACAAAGATTGCGTGGAAGCCAGAGATGAAGTGTAAGAAATCGCGTGTGGGCTTCATGGTGGGAGAGAGCCATAAAGGGATCAACTCTGTTGTGGAGCCCTGCCTGAGGGAGGTTTTCTTTACACAACTACTGGGCTGTTATACTGCTAACAGATGAGCTCATAAGGGGAGATCTTAAGTTTGTGCTTTATAAAGCATGTGTGAGGTTGAGGGAGCTAAAAGGGAGGAACTGTAGCATTACCACTTTTGCTCTCCACAGCTGCCTGCAGGTCCAGTTCTGTTCTCCCATCCAGAAAGCTGGAATTGTCCAATACATTCAGTGAGACTGCTGCCATTGCGTAGGGGAGGGGTGTTGTCTTCCTTTTGAGTGTCAGTCCTTCTGATATTTTGTTCATTACTGCCCAGATTCTGCATTGATCTTGTCTGAAGATTTTAATTTTTCTATCCTATCATCATTGTCTTCACCAAGGAAAAGTACTGATCAGTGAAATAGGGTGCAAAAAATTCAGGCTGTACCCAGCCTCAAGCCTTTCTTATCCAGAGAAGCCAACAAGAAAGGTTAGAGATGGTTAGCTCTGTTGACCAAGTTACAAAATTGTGACATGCAAATGGCTTTTCAGTAACTCCCTTTAGTTCCTAAGTAGGTAGATCCGGGTTCATCATGTCCACGGATAACACTTGCAGAAGGGTTTTACTCTATACATATTAGTATCTCAAATCCATCTGTCTTTGAAACTAACTACATGCCAACATGTATTAAACATGAATAGAAGCAAACAAATAGAGTGATGGTAGAGCACTTAGGAATGGAAGATCATGCCCAAACCAACACAGCCACAATTCAGTAACAACTTCAGCAAAGGGCTTCACGTGTCCTATTTTGCAAAGGCACACAGAAAAAAGGAGGAGAAAAGGGAGAAACAGCCCAGTTTAAAGAGCATTTGCTTCGAGGATGTGAAGTAAAGCAGTGTGGTGGGATGGTCTCCACAAAGCCCCAAGACAGAAGAGGAATGAAGGCCACCCAGTTAACCTGGAAACAATGAACCTCAAAGTCCTTGTCAGTCTAGTGGGCATGACTAGCTTGAGGCAGGGGAGGAAATCTAAGTAGGTGGCATAGCTTGAAGAAGGAGAGAATTTAGGCTTTTTTCTTTTCTTCTGCTCCCCCCAAGAGGTGCTGGTTAGATCTGTGATACTTTACCCGAGTCCTTAAAAGCAGCACAGTATGTGTGACCACTGCAAGATGATGGGGAAATGGCCATCCTGTTATGGATTACTGTCTATCATTCATTTCACAACTTAAAGAGAGGTAGGAAGTGAGGAGGCTGAAATGGGATTGATGGTAGCTCATGTTTATTCAGCAGAGACTAATCTAAGTGCCTGAGATGTTGATTGGCTGGCTATAGACTGATGATGCCTATAGCTAGGCAAAAATAACATTGTTCCATTGGGTAGAATCATAATTCAATTCTTTTAAAAAAACAATGATAGCTTAAAAGAATTCCTTGCTGTTCATTTTTCGCTACAGTCTTTGGAAGAATTTGATGTAGAGGATTAAAAATATTATTAAAGTCAGGGGTACAAATATTGGAGCATTAAACTATCAGTCTAAACAGGTCTTCAGATATATTCACATAATAAACATTTACATATGTCCTGTCTGTTGTGGGCAGTGCTGAGTCTGCAAATGAGTGAGTTTCCATTGAAAAAGTTCCAGCTAAGGATGTCTGCAAAACTCTGCCTAATATTCATGTTCTCCTACAGAACCACATTTGCCATAAAGCTCCAGTGAATCCAAATGATTGTGTATAATATGTGTCTCCTACCACCTCCAATTCTCCAAATTTTGTCTAAAAAAAAAAAAAAAAAAGAAAAAGAAAAAAAGAGAAAGGGAGTAGTTTGAACACCTACAATATGTGTTTGAAACCTTGCAAGGTGCTTTAGCAGGGCATGGCTGTGACAGTGAGCAATGCTGTGACTAGGTGGTGCACTTGCCATATGGTATATAGAAACTGCAAATAGAGTGGTGATAGCTGCTTATGCAGGTATTTGCAAAGGCTCTGATAGTGCTTACTGTGTGCATATCTGTCTTCATTTTTGGGGAAGGATAATTTCAACGATGGAATAAGTAGGAACTCCGGGGTATGAGGTCTGAAGCCATTAAGACCATATATTCAGTGTAGTAAGTGCAAACCCCAAAGAAAAACAAACCAGAAAAAGGCAAAACAAACCCGCCAAACAAACCCCACCATATTTCCATCCAATCATCCATCAACTGTATTAACTTGTCTGACAATCCTCTTTCTAGGAGACTGTGCTGGGGCTGCAATATCAATGCCTTATGCATGTCATCCACATTCAGGTTTCCCATGCTTAATGCCTGGCTCAGGCTAATGTTGTTTTAGGTCTCATCAAAAAGCAGCTTTGTTTCCAAGGATGAGAAGAGATTGTCTCTTCTACCTGGTATTTAAAAATAATAATCTGACAGTCATGTTGAAGTATAACAGCAGTATTCTGAAGGCTGCTCATACGAACTTCATGTCTGTTTACCATAAGTTTTATTAGGCTGTCATGAATTTCTAGTTATTAATGGAATAGTTAAAACAATAATTTGTGAGGGAAGCAAACACCAGGTTTATTGGAAACAACCAATCCAGACAAATGTCAAGTCTTTTAAAAGTAGAAGTACACCTCCTGCAGGTCAGCAATCAACCCTCCCAAAGTCTTAAAGCTTCTAACTGAAATGTATTCTCTCACAGATAAGTTATTGTGCCTTAACTGACCCTGGTTAAGGCTGTGTGAAGTTGCTCATCCTGGAGCAAATAAAAAGTAATTTGTGTTGGTTTGTCTTTCAGTTTCAGTGAACTCCTGACAATTTGTGTTTGCTGTGAGGTCACAGGGTGCAGCTACCCCTGGTGATCTCCAAGAGTGTGTAGGTATCTGTGTCTGGAGTGTGATAGACCTGAGATCCTTACTCTCAATTCCTTCCAGTGGCAGACATTAGCATTTTAAGACTGTCAGACTGAAAACTTCATAATGTTTATTCAAAGCTTGTCTGAGATCCTTGCTCATGAAAAGGGCAAGTAGGAAGAAAGTACACTTGCAGTTTGATTCAATTTTTTTATGTGTGTATCTGAATAAAGATTTCAAGACAAAGCTCTTATTCTGAAACTAGAACTGAAACTGAAACCGCAAGAGCATTTTAGGGTTACATTCTCATTTGACATGACTGCATTCTTCTCAAAGTTCAGTGAGAATACAGTGTGGGGATATGTAAGTTTAGTACTTTAACAAAGCAGCGTGCATCATAGGTACAGCAAACTTGGTTTGCCTGGCATACAACTGCTGGTGCTGCTTGAAAGGTTTCATTCTGTCCAAATGGTCAATTTTTTTCAATCAATTTCTACTTGTAAGATAGCATTTTGACATGAAAGAACAAAACAGGAGCTGTGAATTACACTCTTTTGTTCATGCTGAAAAGCGTAACTGAATTGATTTAGAAAAAAATAAATAAAAAAGAAGCACCATCTTTTCCTTGAAACAGCACTACTGAAAGGTTCGTGTTCCTGTATTTTATCATTTTGGATCCTCTCCAAGACAACTAAGCCATTGGGACTTGACAGTGGTGGAGGAGGGCTGAAGTGTTTCCTTGGGTACAAGTATTTCAGCAGGATTTATAACCAAAGTCAACACGAAAGGTAGGATGAGTTTAGGTTTTGAACTCTTTTTTTCCTATGAGAAACACAGGTGTAAATACTGTTTTCATTTGTATCAAATAGAAACATGTCCAAATAGAAACATGTCCAGCCAAAGCATGAGATTGACTTATATAAACCACACATCAGTGTGCATTGGTTTTGATTCTCATTCTGAACTCTAGTCTGAGTTCCTCTTTTTAATCAGTAACACTGAAATACTTTTAAAATAACTGCTTCAATCAACAAATGAAACTTCATTCTTTTGGCTTTCCTGTGACAGGTAAATATTTTTATTTTCCTCAGAATTAAAGAACTGATGCCTTGCCAGGGTCCTTCAGTTCTGGGTCTAATTTCTGCCATCAGGCCCTTAGACTTATAGGTCCTCAGCTTGGGGACACATCTTTTCCATGTGCTTGCTTTGCTCCATGAATGATACAGCAGTTGTAAGGGAACTGCTAACTGTCCTTTGTGGGGGGAAAAAAAAAGTTTATCATTCTCTGTCTACTACCTTAAAGCTACTTCTTGAGCTGTTGAAAGATGTGTTCCAGAGCGAAGATTTGGAAAGAAATTTCAGAAGTTCAATTCCTGTTTTTTCCCTTTGTGTACTAGTTTTGTGCCTGTGGTCAGATGGTAAAATACACTGCGCAACAACCAGTGGTATTGCTCGCAGCTGAGTAAACCATCTTTAAACTTAATAAACCAAATGAAATGGCGTTATGTTTTCCTGCAGGCATATAGACTCTGTTAGCATAAAATAGTCAAAGGGTAGTTGATGATACGTATTTACCAGTGCAGGAGTGAGTTTGAGCTGGTAAAGCATATGTGCTGAGGAGGATGAAGAAACGGAAGGTTTCACAGGGGCAGGGAGGTTATTTTAACTGTCATGTTATGACGGCATGTGTTCATTACTTTTCTGGGCATGGCCCTTTGTTCCAGTGCCTTGCTGTATGTGTTAAATCCTACGTAGTGCTGAAGCTCTGCAGTTTCAGAGTACAGTAAAAAAATAAAACCCATCATGCAGTGCCAGGCTGAGTGTTGACCTGCACACTCAGAGCATGGAGCAGCCATTAAGCCGGACTGGGAGAGCATCATTGTATCAGCCCAGTGCTATGAACTCATTCTCCAGCTGGGTTTTTGGTCAGGGCAGCAATGCGCTGATGGAGCTGTGCTAATTCTGCTTCCAGAGCCTGCACAGTCAGCACTAGCTTTCCTCTGCTCCACCAGGTACTGCAGGTTTACCCAGTCTGGCTGACCTACAGCTCCTGAGTTATCTGGCTTCCTTGAAAATCCTGTATTAAAAACTGCCTTAGTAAATCTAAGGGAGAAACATTGAAAGTCTGGCAAAAAACCCTCGTTTTTTTCTCATACTCACATTCAGCTGCCCTCTTCTCTTTTTCCCAACTTTGGCATTTAAAGTAAACTTAGCCAGTAGTAATTAAATCTGAAAATCTGTGAAGATTCTTTTCACAGGTACTGGTATCATGAAAAATGCAAAGTAAGACATGTCTGTTTTGACTGCCAGTAGACTGCCTTTACCTACGTGATAAGACTTAAATTGTGCAAGCTGGGAGGAAAGTGTATTTCTTGTTGTGTAGAAGCAGCAAATGTTGGTGGAACAGAGCACTCATGAAGAAAAAGGACTCCCCATTGTTTAACAGCTTTGCAGAGGTCTTTGGGGGAAGAAAAGGGAAGGTGAACTCAGATACAGCATCTATATGAAAGCATGTCATGGTACTGAATAGTAAATGGATGAAATTAGGATAGAAATACTACTATATGTCAGGATATTCACATGAACACTGCACAGTCAGAACTCATCTTTTCACCCTTCTTTAGTCCACTCATTCATTTCAGTCCCTTATATAGGATCAAATGCTATGTTAGTGTTTGCTTTCCTCTAGAATAAATCTTTAAGATTGCACATAAAAATAAATTTCTTTTACTAACAGGTAAAGTTTTTAACAATGCTAAAAAGAAAGGAAGATCAGTAATGATGTCCCATTCATCCGCATGAGAGTGGAATATCAACTACCCTCATTCTTCCTGGACCTGAACTTGCAAACCCTTCTGCCGGTGTTACAGAAAAGGTCATGAGAGACACCAGTTGCATTTACCACCTGTAGGGAGAGGATGCTAGTTTGAGCATCCAGTTCAGTTCACAAACTGAACTGAACCTTTCCTTTGAACTCAGACTGATTTTGGTTTTCTTGGGTTATTATGTTTTGCTTTGGTGCCAAGTGCAAGAGTTATTGCAGAAGAAAATTAAAAACACAACCTGATTTTTTTTAGATCTCCATTCTGCTTTTGTGAACCAGAGATTTGGCTGACTATCCAAGCATCTGGAAGCTTCCTAAAAACATCTTCAGAGGTTTTGAAGTCCACTCTTTTACAAGATGGTTTCTAATGGATTGTGCACCATTCCATAAATAGAAAGATCATCTGTGTGTATGTCTGCACATATACCAGTTACACTGAGTCTACCCGAAAACAGGTGTCGATGATCGAAAGTGATTTCTTGTCGCCTTTTTTTCATTTGCAATAAATCTCAGATTGGCTGTGTTCGCACAGGATTATTTATTTTGCCTGCAAAAGAGCTGAAATTTTTCTTTTGCTATAACTTTGGGCTTGAGTGCCTGGTGGGTTTGGTTTGGGGTTTTTGTTGGATTTTTTTTTTAGAAAGGGGCACTAGCATACTGGGAATTGTATTTAGAAAGTGTACATATGCAATGAACAAAATTAATCTGTGCTAATGACAACACCTCTTACAAGAAGAATTTGAAGTACACATGGCTGTTTCAGCACTCCCCATTTCTCATTCTATTTTAAACTCCTTGGCGATGTGTTCATCCCCTGGACATAAGGAAAGGACAGATTATTTAGGAAGGGGTAGTTATCTGATTTCACTGACATTTACTGAACATCAGAATAACAACAAAGCTCGGGTGAGAACTCTTTTGGCAGTTACTGCAGACATATGAATTCAGTGACACAGAACAGATTTTCCTGTTTATGTTGCTGAAACTTCAAAACCACTCAGAGCCGAGCCTCCTCCCGTTGGTACATACCTGGTGAACAAATGGGACAAACTTAGCCATAGCAAAGAGGATGTTTTATATGAGTTTCCAGACTATAGACTTTATTTCAAGAAAGTGCACATATCAATTTTATATATGAAGAAAATTTTTGTGGTTCTATCTTACTACCAACCAGTATATAGGACCACAGAACGGCTTTCTTGCCCTTAATTTAAGACTAGCTCAATGTAAGTTTGTCAAGGTCCCAGTTTAAATATTCCTATTTGTCTCTTGAATCCTTCTGAGGCTAGAAACCCCCTAAACTGACAGCAAGATTAAAAAAAAACCACAGCTTGTGTTTTTTCCTGTGACCCTACCCAATTCTCTTCCACAGCATCTGCAGACCAGCATCCATCTTGCCAGGGCTGCCCTAGGTGATTTCAGGAATTCATTCCAGTCAGTAGAGGATAGGTGCAGAAACAGCAGCCAAGTTAAACCCTAAGCAATACCAACACTTTCTGAAGAGGTTCTGTGGGACGGAATGCAGGAGCTGTGAGAAGGAACTGAAAAATAATAATGTGGCATTTAGAATTCACTGAAGCAAGGGACTGAAGCTGAGGGCCAGAAATCCCAAAGATAAGGAATATTACAGAAGAAGCCAGGAAACCTTGTTCAGTCACCCCAATTCGTAAAATAAGAAATTCTAGGTGTAACTTCTGAAGGCTGAGCTCTTGCAAAACTGCAAATCTTCTGTCATAAACTTAGACTAGAAATGTACTTGGTAATGTGGAACTATTTGTGCCATCTGGCTGCTGTCAGCTTTCTCTATTCACTTCCCCCCTACTAATGCAAAACACAGAAACTGGACCTTTTACATCTTGCTACATGAAAAAGGTTGGTGTCTAGAGGCGTTTTAAGGCCAAACCATTGCACTGGTCTGGTGCCTGCTATCTGAGCACACATTACAAACATTAGTAGTGACTTACCCTGGTCAGCAACAATCATATATTCCTCCTTCCTCTAATATTCATTTATGGCAGCTTTTCTTCCAAGAACATTGCACTGAAGATACCTGAAATTCACCTCGTACACTGCTTCAGAAGAATTTTAAAAACAGCTGGTGTTTATCTCATAGCTATATCTCCATTTTTAGCTGCAGTTTACTGACCTCCATCATGTTTATGGAAGATTACATTCTTTTTCTTTTTTATTTTTTTTTTCCAGAACACTTACAGCTATTCTCAAATCAGTCTTAATCAGTGCTGACACTTTGCCACAAGCTACCTGTAACATGAAGTGATTAATTTGTGTTGTGTCCTTGTTTCCTATGAGGACAGGCACTTGGGTCAGGCAGGACCTGCAGGTGGTTACGGAGACAAGTGCTTTCCCTGGAGGACAGAGCAGGAGCAGAGGCTTGTTAACAAGAGGACAAGTCAAGGCAGCAGGCAGGGATAGCTGTAGCAAGTAGCCAGGAACTTGCCCTGCAAACAGACTACTGAGAAGGCAGTGAGCAAACTGCAGATGAACCTTCATGGTGAGGGAAAGACACACTCACTGAAAGCAAAATGGTCTCTGCAGAATCTGAGTTGGTGGAAACTAAGCCAAGAAAAAAGTTTGCTCCCATAAGGAGACAGCGAGCAAAGGCAGCATGGTTTATAAATCCCTTTATTCAATTGTGGAGTAACTAGATTTCTATATGTCTAAAAGTGAGACATTAGAAACCTAACTTTTTCAGATTAAAGGTATTTTCCTTTGTTATTTTTATGTTTTGTCATTGTGAGGGTGCATACTTACAGGGAAAAACTCAATATACACTTGTCTTAAAGCTCTGATTGTTGTGGGCATCGTCCTGCTTTGCAGTGCAAGAATAAGAAAAGGCATGATTTCTATGGTGGCATTGACTTCTACAGCTTGGATGTCAGTATGAAATGTGCTGCTGAGAGTGGTGATGAGGCACTGGAACAGGTTGCCCAAAGAAGATGTGGCTGCCCCATCTCTGGAAGTGCTCAAGACCAGGTTGGATGGGGCTTCAAGCATCCTGGTCTAACGGAAGGTGTCTGTGCCCCTGGCAGGGGAGCTGCAGCTAGATGATCTTTAAGGTCCCTTCCAATTCAAACCATTCTGTGATTCTGTGTTTTCAATATAGCAATAAAAAATAAAGCATGAGGAGCTGCACAGAACAACATGCTCTGAATTGACATTTCGTTACTGGGATCATCCCTGCCTATCAAAGGTGTGCTGGTTCTGCTCTCTGGAGGCAGCTCTGAAGTCAAAGGCTTTTGATGTTCATTATGTGAATTAAAGTCTCACGTATTTCACAAACACGGTGACCTTACAGCACCTCTTTTTGCCCTGAGGTGCTCAGCTACCTGGAGGGCCCAGCTCAGTGCACAGCTGAGCTTGCTCTAATATCTGTCAGAAAATGAGAAATCTCATTGATTTTTTCTCTGCTGCTATGTGTTTCAGACAGGAATAGTGTAGGGCAAGCAGCAGCAAATAAATCCCTGCTGTTTTTCAGCAGAAAGGTAAGATGGCGCATGAACCTTACTTTTTTGGAGTTTTGTGCCTTTAGATTGGAACTAGCGTTCGTGGAGCACTGCAGAGTGGTGAGATTTTCTGCATCAGGATGTCACAGTGCTGTGAGCACGCATCGTAGGCAATTGGTTGCCAATCCTGACAACAGTGCCAGTTTCAGAAATGAAAGATGTTGGTGGGGGTGCTGCTAACCACACATCTTACGTTCCAGAAAAATAACATATTACCTGGGCGAAGTCCATCTGCTGAAGCTGTAAAAATTCTGAGCTCTCAAAGGCCATAACAAACCTCACTGTGGAAACTTGATTCTCCAGTATTCACAGAAATTTTCCCTGTTCAGCATCTTGCCAGATGCATACAAGGTTTTGGCTTTACAAATTTCTGTAGGTTCTTTCTTGGTTCCATTTTACTTTTATCCTACTCCTTCAAGACACCAGGTCATCTCTGCTTACAGCATTTCCTATTTTTCCATTGTTACCTGATTTCTGAATAGCTGTTCTCTGAATATCGCTGCTTAATTGTAACATAGCATTATCTGTACCACTCAACCAAGACCAGCATCCCATTGCAACACACTGTATGGAAACAGAGAAGGAGAAAAATCATTGTCCCAAAAGCATATAAACATGCCATAACAGAAAGAAGAGTAAGAAAGTGGGAGAAGTTCTACAAGGTGGACGAGATTTGGTTAACAGACAACTGTGACTCAGGAAACAAGTCTGAGCTGGATAATGAGGGCTGCTGTTTTACACCCAGAGTCTAGTGGCATAATCCCAGCCTTATCTGCTAACATGGTATGGTGGGTTTATAAGATCAGCAAGGACTGGCTCCATGCAGCATTATTTGAACCAAGACTGTGAATATGCCAGTTTCGATTCCAGAACTTCTCTACAGCACTCCTCTGTGATTATTTCCTCAAAAGCAGAACTAAAAGAATTCAGCCTGATAGAAACTATTTTATTCCATTTCATATGTTAGCAGCTTCTACCTCCCAAGAATCTGTTCAGCTTGCTAAAAAATGAAATTGCTACAGATGGATATTTCTTTCAATTACCGTAAAAACATGTAACAAAGCCTCTGGCATGCCAAGAACCAGGCATCAAAGTTCAAGAGCTTACATTTTCTATTAAGCAGTTTAATATTGTAGAGAAGAACAGAAAAAATACAGTGTTTTGTCCCTCGTGGCCTTCTTTAGGAGACCTCAGGGGGAACCAAAAAGTTGCAGTTTTCCTGTCTCCCTGCTCTAATATTAAACCACTTAATAGAATATGTAAGCACTTGAGCTTTGATGCCTGGTTCTTGGCATAGCAAGTACAGTTCATACTGGTTTGATGATTTGGGGTGGTCTGTGGGAGATTATTTTCCCCTCCTGTTGAGAAACCACAGGACTGGCACACAGACTTTTCCTTTTTGTCTTGGGGTATAGCTTGCTGTTACTTTTCCTTGCACTACTATTTGCTACCTCAAGAAAACTTTTCATTCAAAGGGAATAACTGCAGCAAAGGTAGACGGATGGGCTCAGAGCTGCTATTCTACAAGGGACCTTCTCTTATGTGGGCCCATTTTAAGGGTGCGGACTGAGCCACCCATAGAGTTATGAAATAATAGAATGATTTCTGTTGGAAGGGACCTTAAAGATCATCTAGCTCCAGCTCCTCTGCCATGGGCACGGACACCTTCCACCAGACCAGGTTGCTCAAAGCCCTGTCCAACCTGGCCTTGAACACTTCCAGGGATGGGGCTACTACAACTTCTTTGGGCAACCTGTTCTGGTGTCTCACGCCCTGCACAATGAAGAACCTTTTCCTAATATCTAATCTAAATCTACCCTCTCTCAGTTTAAGGCAATTACCCTTTGTCCTATCACTACATGCCCTTGCAAAAAGTCCCTTTCCAGATTCCTTGTAGGCCCCTTTTAGGTACTCGATGGCTGCTAGAAGGTCTTCCTGGAGCCTTCTCTTCTCCAGGAGGCTGAACAACTCCAACTCTCTCTCAGCCTGTCTTCATAGGAGAGTTGCTTCAGGCCTCTGACCATTTTCATGGCCCTCCTCTGGACTCTTTCCAACAAGTTCATGTCCTTCTTATGTTAGGGACCCCAGAGCTGGATACAGTACTCCAGGTAGGGTCTCACAAGAGCAGAGTATAGCGGGAGAATCACTTCCCTTGACCTGCTGGCCACATTGTTCTTGATGCAGCCCAGCACACAGTTGGCTTTCTGGGCTGCAAGCACACACTGATGGCTCGTGTTGAGCTTCTCATCAACCAACACCCCCAAGTCCTTCTCTTGAGGGCTGCTCTCAATCCATTCTCTGATCAGCCTGTATTTGTGCTTGGGATTGCCCTGACCCATGTGCAAGACTTTGCACTTGGCCCTGTTGAACTTAATGAGTTTTGCACAGGTCCACCTCTCAAGCCTGCCAAGTCTTTTCCCTAGACTTCCTTTTATCACCACTGTATCTATAGAAGCTTTGCTTGTTGCCCTTGACATCCCTGGCTGCTCAAAGGATTTCTCTGTATTTCTCCCAGGCTACTTGTCCTTGTTTCCACCCTCTGTAAGTTTCTTTTTTGTATTTAAATTTGTCCAGGAGCTCCTCATTCATCTATGCAGGCCTCCTGGTGGTTTTGCCTGACTTCCCCTTTGTCAGGATGCATTGCTTCTGAACTTGGAGGCAGTGATCCTTGAATATTATCCAGCTTTCTTGGACCCCTCTTCCCTCCAGAGCTTTATCCCATGGTACTCTACCAAGCAGGTCCCTGAAGAGGCAAAAGTCTTCTCTCCTGAAGTCCAGTGTACCAAGCTTGCTATGCACTCTCCTTGCTGCCCTAAGGATCTCCTACCACACCATTTCATGGCCACTTAGCAGCTAAGGCTGCTCTTGAGCTTCACATTCCCGTTCAGCACCTTCTTGTTGGTGAGAACAAGGTCCAGCACAGCACCTCTCCTTGTTGACTCCTGTATCACTTTGAGAAGGAAGTTATCATCAGTGTATTCCAGGAATGTCTAGATTGCTTATGCCCTGCTGTGCACCAAAAATGCAAAGAAATCCTGAGAAGACCTGAGGCATCCTGTGGCTCAGTGAAAATAGGCCATATTGTATGTCATCATGAGCTGACCAAAAGGACATTTCACCACGTTCCCATCAACTGACACACTCCTGTGCTAGCTCTGTATGCTCTAGTACTGAAGCAGGTAAAAGACACCCTGAAACCTATAGTATTTTCATTTATTTTTCCAAGAACACATGTATCGAAATTGGAATTGAGCAAGAGTGGGAAGTCCTGCTCCAGGGGAAATTGTTTCGGACTCTACTGGAAAAGCTGAGATGAAAAAAATTACTAAATTTGGAAATGTTAATTTTCATTTTCTTCAGAGTCTTGTTCGTTTACATACATTTAAACACCAAGTTGTGTTTTGCAAATGATTTTGTTGTCTCAACAGTCTGGGACCCAGTGCCCATATACCCCAGGATGGATGCTCAGCCATGCACCAATGACATGACTCCCATGTTGTGCCACATGGTTGAGAAGTAAATCATGCTATTGCTAATGGAAAAAATCCCCTAACTTGAAACAGGATTTTCTCTAACTTGAAAAAGCATTGATGAGGAGAAGCCTGGACAGCAGACGCAACTGCACTTCTGCAGAGATAATTATATTGTAGGAAAGCACTTGGTTAATATAGCAGAAAGAGAAACAGGACTGCAGCCCTTACCGGGGCATTGGCCAAGAGGGAAACGAAATATAGCACCTTATTGGAATTAAATATTGTAGAGCAGATTAAGGAGTGAAAAATACACTAGTTTGGGTAAAAGAAATATTTAATCATTGATATTTTGAGACAACATAAATTATTCTCACAGAATCATCTGTCTTACTAAAATTTCAGCTCACTTTGACAGAAAATTGTTTCACCTGTCTCTTTTCTGAAATTAAGCTCAAGAGACTTGCTCTGAGAAGCTTTGATCATGATTTCAATACTTTGTCTTTGGTCCATCTCTCCTTTTAATGTTGGATTCTTCTTTCACTCTTACTGCGTCTATATTAGTACAACTTTAGGCACTTGGACACCTAACAAAGACACAAATTGGTCTATGACCTGAAAATATGCCAATCTCTTCTATTTTTAACAGCAGAAATAGCAAGCATTTCCTAAATCCTGCATTCCCCTTCTACAGACTCAACACTGGTCTAAATGAATCTCTCTTCAAATGTTTTGTGATTGCTTTAATGAAATATTCTGGCTGTGTACTAGATGTGGAAACGTTCTTAAGCCTTGTTTCTAATTTTAGAAGGAGTATTAAAAAGGGATTTTTATTCCTTGTTTAATTTAAATCTGATTTAATAGCAGTTGAAGAGGCTATTGAAGGAGGTCACCAAAATACTCAGCTGTGCTTTGATGAGCCTGTATTTCCCTCATTAATATGGGGCGAATTCATTGTTCATGAAGTTTCTTTCTTTCTCCAGCTGCAATTTAGGCCAGTTCATAGCTTGAGTGTGTATTGCTCTCGAAGAGTTCTTAGCTACACTACTGGTTATATACAATAACAACACACATAGACCTCCACACACCATCTCTGAAGCTCTTCAAAAACTTGTAGCCAAATTCCTCTCTGTGCCAGAAAACCTGTGATAAAATCATAGATCAGAGAATAGCTAAGGTTGGAAGGAACCTCTGGAGCTCATTTGGTCATCCAATCCTGCTGCTTAAGCAGGGCCACCTAAAGTCAGTTGCCTAGGACCACGTCCAAGCAGGTTTTCAATACCTCCAAGGTGGGAGAATCCATAACTTCCCTGGGTAACGTGTACCAGTGTTCAGTTATCCTTACAGTAAAAAAGTGTTTCCTGATGTTTGGGAGGAAACTTCTGTGCTTCAGCTTGTGGCCATTGTTTATTATCCTGTCACTGGGCACCACCGAAAAGAGCCTGGCTCTGCTTTCTTTACAACCTCCCTTCAGGTATTTACATACATTGACAAGATCCCCCCTGAGCCTTCTCTTCTCTAGTCTAAAAAGTCCCAGCTCTACTACTACTCTCTCAGCCTTTTCTCATGAGAAAAATCCTCTAAACTTTCAATCATCTTTGTGGCCCTTTGTTGGACGCCCCAGTATGTCCATGTCTCTCTTGTACTGAGGACCCCAGCTGGATACAGTGGTCCAGGTGTGGCCACACCAGTGCTGAGAGGGGAAGGATCACTTCCATTGACTTGCTGGCAAAAATTTAAATGCAGCCTTGGTTACCTTTTGCCTTCTTTGCAGCAAGGGCACACAGTGCTGGTTCATGTTCAATTTCATGTCCACCAGGTCCAGGTCCTTTTCTGTAAAGCTGTTTTCCAGCTGGGTGGGCCCCAGCATACATCAGTGCATGGGTTTGTTCCTCCCCAAGGCACAGGTCTTCACACTTTCTTGTTCAATTTCATGTCAGCTGATTTCTCCAGCCTTTTGAGGTCCCTCTGGATGGCATCATAACTGGCTCTGGTGTATCAGCCATTCCTCCCAGTTTTGTGTGATCTGCAGATTTTCTTAGGGTACCCTCTGTCCCATTATCCAAAATATGAACAAAATATATAAAAAGGGATCAGGCCCACTGTTGACCTTTGGGGTACACTGCTAGTTACCAGTCTCCAACTCGACTTTGTGTCATGAACCACCACCCTCCAGCCAGTTTTAAATCCTCCTCACCATCTGCTCATCTAGCTCATATATCAACAGATTTCCTGTGAGTATCTTTTGGAAGACAGCGTCAAAGGCCCTACTGAAGTCCAGGGATACAATATCTACCACTCTCCTCTTACCTACCAGGTCAGTCATTTCATCCTGACTTTCCTTTGATGAGTCCATGCTGACTACTCCTGATGATTTTCCTGTCAGTCATATGCCTGGAAATGGTTTCCAGGATTAGCTGCTCCATCACATTCTGTAGTTTCCTGGGACCTCTCTCTTGCCCTTCTTGCAGATAGGATCAAACATTTTTCTGCATCAATTCTGCTCCCCTGTAAATTTCACAAAAAGTCCCTGGCCTTACCTGGAGATGACCTACAGAAGTAGAATATGTATACCCAGAACAAGGATGCCTTTGTTTTTCACCAGACATAGAAGTCGGTTCACACTTGGTGCTGGGTAACTAAGTAAGATGCTGAATCCATGTGAATATATTCTGCCCTCTGGAAGGAATTATTTTATCAGGCTTGCCAGCAACTTCCATGGTTATAAGGCATCAGAAACTGGCTTACATGTATATGGCAGGTGTCATGGTTTAAGCCTAGCTGGCAACTCAGAACCACACAGCTGCTTGCTCACTCCTCTCCTCCTTTTTTCCTCCCCCCACTCCCAGAGGGATGGGGAAGAGAATCGAAAGAATGTAACTCCCACGCATTGAGATAAGAACAGTGCAGTGACTAAGGTATAACACAAACCACTACTGCTACCACCAATAATAATAATAATAAGGGAAATAACAAGGCTAGAGAATACAATCGCTCACCACCCACAGACTGATACCCAGCCCAACCTGAGCAGTGATCTAACCCTTCCGGGTAACTGCCTCCAGTTTATGTACTGGGCATGACGTGCTGTGGTATGGAATACCCCTTTGGCTAGTTTGAGTCAGGTGTCCTGTCTCTGCTTCCTCCCGGCTTCCCCTCCTCCCTGGCAGAGCACGAGACTCAGAAAGTCCTTGGTCAGAGTAAATACTACTTAGCAACAACTGAAAAAACATCAGTGTTATCAGCATTGCCCCCAGGCTGAAAGTTAAAAACACAGCACTGCACCAGCTACTAAGAGGGAGAAAAATGACTGCTACTGCTGAACCCAGGACAGGAAGTCAAACAGCTGGGATCACTTGCTAGGGAAGGGGGAATTGACAAAGCAATTGCAAAAGAGAAATGAGTCCTCAGCCTCTGGAGGTGGCTCTTGGCAGCTGTGAAGGAAAAGTATCCCTACAAGGACAATGTTATATATCGCCAAGGCAAGTGGACCGTGACAGAGAGAGGCCTCCAGTCTGATTTACTTTGCATACTCATAAATGTACTTTCCAGGCTTTCCCTATCAAGATGATTTATAATTGTTACAGATGGCATCTGGGCTAATCCCTTATGAGAACTCCCTCAAGCTCCTGAGAAATTTGAATCTGTGGCTACGTATCACATCAGGAGTGCTGAGGCATCTCTCTGACATGCTACAGAAATACAAATGACAGTGACTGTGGATGGACAGAACTGAATCAATGTAAACACTTAACATTTTAATAATGCCGTAGAATGAAATGTTTCCTATTTTAGTTATTAAAAGGAAACATAATTATTGACTGGTATTACCTTACCGCTAAACATAGTTTTCTTGCCTAAGTGATGTTAATAGACCATCAGATAATGGGGTGGACAACGGAAAGGGATGCTACAGAGCCAGGACCCTAACTATTCTATGACTCTATGATTCTAAATAGGGATCTCCTTTTTCCTCTAACTTTCCCTGGAAATTCAGGGAACCTAATTCCACACCCAAAGGGCTTATGAATTTTTTTGGGGGAGTGATTGGTAATTTCAATCTAAATACCACAAGTTAGAGCAGTTTCTGATACGGCATCTGGCTGAAGTAATGGTGTATGTGAATAAATTCCTCTCTTGTAGCTCTGTTTGTTTTGAATGCAAATGGTGCAAGTAGACATTACCTCCTTCAACTGGAAATGGTGATCAATGGAACACTTAAAAATACATTTCTGAGTATAAAACTATGACAATAGGAAAAATTTCATACCTTATAGAACATCAGCAAGGGAGGGAAAATGGGTGAAAAGCATAACTATGACTTTCTGAAAACAAGATGTGATGTCTTTATAATGTGTTTTCTGATGTTCTAACCCAAAACAGAAAGCGAAATGTATTACTTAAAGCAAGATACCGTGAGTGTGGAATATATGAAAAACAAGTAAAACATCCCTATTTTGCAAAGAGAAATCCATCAGTTGCTACCTACTGTAGTGCTGACTTCACTGGGGATGCAAGGTATGAAATTTTGCGGATAACCAGTGTATCAGTAGTGCCTTGTCTTTTCAGCAGGCTAGTGGCTTCATAGCTGCTCCTTCTAAAAGTGACAACCTGTTTCAGATCCTAGCTTTACAATCGACCTACATCTAAGCAGTAATGTATTGTACTACTGTATTAGCACAGGCACCTCTGCAACTAATTAGGGAAACTAATACTGCTGGTAGCTAAGGGAGATTTACAGTGGTCTTCTTAATGGTTTGCAGTAGGGTAACTGAGTAGAAATTGTCTGTGGTTCCTCTGATTCCCTAAAGGAAAGGAATAAAATTGGTTGAAAATTGAAAACTGGATGAATGCAGGGATATTGTGCAGGTACTAAATTTCCTTGACTGTAACTTCTCCTGTTTTGCAGTTTGCTGAACCATGAGTCTTTCTTTTATTTCTGAAATTCTTCCAAAGTAGAACACACAGGGGGAAGGTAAAGCTTGTATGAATGCAAAATAATTTCATTTACATTGGTGAAGTTATTCTGCTGAATGAAACACTGTTAGAAAGAAGAAAACTAGGCCTGCAGACTGTTAACCCTTTAGGCCAAGGATGGTTTTGTCATGGGACAATGGCAAGTATATTGTGAATGCTCCTGGAGCAATACAGTAGAAAAGGCCTCTTAGAATATTCTACAATTAACAATAATCTGGAATCATAAAGACTGTGGATTAGTCAGTCTCTTTTTTTATCTGGATTATGGTTTAGCTATAAAATTCCTTTAAGAGAATATGACAGCAAATAAAATCTGTGCTTAACCAGGAACACTTCTCACTTTTCCATCTAGCTCTACTCTCTCACTTGCTTAGAGGTAAAAGCATTTCCAATTCCATCTCCACCATCCTGACACATGTGCTGTCAGTCACACAATTGGCTAATATTGAGCTCTAGACTTATAGCTGTGATTTTTTTGCAGACAAAAGGGTAATTCTAGTGATGGGTGTTCCCTCTTATAGGTCACTAATTAGTAAATTAGAAGGAAACTGGCAGCTTTTCACAACTGACAGTAAGAATTCCTTACAGAAATGGTACAGTTTCATAACTAATTTTAGTATCTTATCACTATTTATTACCTCTGTTTGACTATACTGTTCTGGGTTTTAGTCTGTCACAATGAGATACTGCAAGCCGCTCAGAGTTCAGACATCTTGTAGAAGGTGGCCATGAGATTTCCATCTGATTTTAGCAGAAGAATATGTTTAAGTTCAGCAGCAGCAGCTTGTCGTGGTTTAAGCCCAGCTGGTAACTCGGAACCATGCAGCCTCTTGCTCACCCCCAGGGGAATGGGGAGGAGAATCGAAAGAATGTAAATCCTACTGGTTGAGATAAGAGCAGTCCAGTAACTAAAGTATAATACAAAACCACTCCTACTACCACCATTAATAATAATGATAAGGGAAATATCAAGGGAAGAGAATATAAAGCTACCAGGGAAAAGGAAGAAACCCAGTAAACACAAGTGATACACAATAA
>JANHGB010044516.1:1518-21600 GCA_026283785.1 Coracopsis vasa
ATGCTAGTGTCAGTAGGAGATGCATTCAGCTCTGGGGCCCCAACACAAGAGGGATGTGAACCTGTTTTGCAAGTCCAGAGGAGTGCCAAGAAGACGATCAGAGGGCTGGAGCACCTCTCCTGTGAAGACAGGCTGAGAGAGCTGGGCTTGTTCAGTCTGGAGAAGAGAAGGCTCTGGGGATACCTTGGAGCAGCTTCCCAGTACCTCAAGGGGACCTACAGGGGACCTACAGGAAGTCTGGAGAGGGACTTTGTAGAAGGACAGGTAGGAAGAGGACAAGGGAGAATGGCTTTAAACTGAAAGACGGTAGATTTAGATTAGACATTAGAAAGAAATTACTCACTGTGAGAATGGTGAGGCACTGGCACAGGTTGCCCAGAGAGCCTGTGGCTGCCCCATTGCTGGCAGTGTTCAAGGCCAGGTTGGATGGGGCTTTGAGCAACCTGGTCTAGTGGAAGGTGTCCCTGACCATGGCAGGGGGGTTGGAACTGGGTGAGCTTTCAAATTCCTTCCTTTTGAGTTTAAAAAACCCAAACCATTCTATGGTTCTATTATCTCCATGCATCTGTTTTAAGAACCACAAAGACCACATTATGTTGTGAATATGGAACTTAAAGCTAAAGTAAGTTTCACTGGAATTGATTTCTACTGATGCCAGGCTGAAGGAGATAAGAATTAGGCTCTCATTCCAGATTTACATCAGAAGAACTAACAGCAGAATGTACAATTTTCTTCCAGTAATATCTAATGATTTAATAAAGCAAAAATCAAATTTGACAAGCAGCTGGTTTGATAAGATTTATAAGCACAGAATCAGATTCTCTGCCTCTTGCAATTTACATAGATGTTCAGACCAACTCTAAGTGACTATAACTCTCTACTACTCTAAGACAAGTGTGTCTCCCACCCAGAATGGCAAAAATAGAAATGACTGTACAATGCATGGGGCAGTATAGAGTCAGATACAGTAGAAATATATTGCATCCTTCCTTGTGAAAATTTACAGCCATGAAAGTTCTTATGTCGCAATTGTGACAATGTGTGAAAAAGGAAGCTCTTATGGTTATTCTTATGGTTATTCTAGAAAATGGAATATTGAAAATGGATATTTTGGAAAACCATTTTACCACTTTTTCTGAGTATAAGGGTGTATCTTCAGCTTCCATAGACTGACCTTAACCTAAAAAGCACTTGAAAATGCTAAAGAAAGTGTGGTAGGAAACAGGATGATAGTTCAGTGATTTGTCTACCTTAGTGTATTTTTTGTACTACTAAAACAAAGAATAATTTGACTTCTAATACTTATGATAAGAACCTTGAAAGGAGATTCTGGGAAAGCCTGAGTTTATGCCACTGCAAAATTCTGGCACAAGAAGAGTAGGTGAACATGATTCTCGGGAACAGCACAGCTCTCTGTTCTTATTTCTAGAGAATATACCAGGAGAAGCAAGTGAAGTTCAGAGTGCATTGGCCACTTCAGACCAAGCAGTGCTTAAAAGCATGAGGGATCAAGAAGCAGAACAAGAAGTAACCAGGTGTACATCTGACAGGGAGACTTCAATAGGCCTATATAATATGGCCTATTTTCTTGATTCAGAATACAACAGTTTCTCCTTGTCCAGCATCACCTTTGTGATGATGATAAGTGTGAATAGTGCCAAGGTGTTCTTCACCCAGTAATGGAATATGCACATGATAGTGAGTCTTTTGGTGGACAGCTAAAGGAAGCATAAGACTCCTCTTTCCATTTGGAACGGGCTGCTGTATGTCAACTTGTCTTTCTACTACAGGTACCACTTCAAGTCTGTTAAGAGAAAAAGGAGAAATGCAGTTAAGAAACCCAGATCCCTTGGGAAACAGCTTGAGATCATTTTCTCAGACATCTCTAGAAAGCTCTTTGTTACTCCAGACTATGAGGAACCGCAATCTGAGCAAGAAAAAGCACTTAAATAGTGGGTCAACTGTCCTTTACACAGCCATTTTACATACCTTTGAATTTAAAAGCACAATTTGAACTAGTCATTGCTGAATTAGAGTTTACAATACAAATAAACAGGCTACACCATAAAGTTAAGCGAGGGTAACTTTCACAGCAAGGCTCTATTAAAATTCATTTCTATCATTGTTAAAGGAAGGAAACTGAACTGACTGAAACATATATTTCCCCAGCTATGGCAAACACAGCATTCACCTTCTGTCCTGTGTTCAGAGACATGATGAAGACGAATTCTGTTATGAATTAAAAAACCCAAGCAGAAACCAAAAGCAGACACTCTCCTGACAGTTAGATGAAATACCAAACAGAACAGAAAACAAAACAAAGCCAACTCTCTGCCCACTTTTTCTGAAGCTTTCTCTTGCTCCCCCAATAGACAGCTACCACATGGAGGCAGGCGCTAATGCATGCAACCCCCTGCTGCTGAGCCTGGATTTAAGCCATAGATTGTAGCTTAAATGCTCTGAGTAGCCCTGTGACTGGTGGGGTCTGAGTCTTTCTGTAACAGAACAGGTCTTCTGAGTACCTGATCTTGCTGTGCAGTACAGCCTGGAAACAGGACCTAGGAAGCCAAGTTAAGGCAATCATGCTGCTTAGGTGGTGGCTGTATTGAGGGAAAAGGCAACGAGAAGAATGAGTGTTCCTTCTGCGGTAGATCAGGTATTATGCTGGGGTTGCCAGTGTGTCAGCTCTGGAAGCTGAGGCTAAATCTATCACCAAGTCTCCTCGACTGTTTTAAATGAGCTGTTAACAATCTTGACTTGGGGAAAGCATCACAGTCTTATCTTGAAGAACTGACTATTTGGCCCTGCTGGTAAGCTGTCCATCAGTTCTCACAACTCACGCTCACTGCCACAAAGGAGGTGAGCCCATGCTCACATGTCAGGAGCCTTATGACACCCCTTGAGATGGCCCAGCCGGCACCAAGGCAGGATGATACCTCAAGCCGCATCCCTCAGTCCTGCCCTGCATAACCTGACAAGGCTCTGGATATCCTAGTCAGACATCCCTTTGTCTAAATTTCAGCAGCAACAGAATCATGAGTGTGACACACAGATCAAAAACAAAAAATTAAAACATCAGACAAAGGCTGCGGGAGGTTTTGTTGGAGATTATTTAATAAATCTCCAACAGAAGTTGGTTATCACAAGGAATAAAATATTACACGAATAAAAATAACTCATTTCAGCTGTCTGTTTAACTTTTCCTTTGTAAAAACCTTGAAATATGCCTGCCTCCACTTACAATGCACCGATGTTGCAGTTTACATCCAGTCCTCTGAGGCACTTGGATGTTACTGGGTATTGCCAGGCAACTAGAGCTCTCGGTGACATAAAAGAAATTGGTGATCTTCTGCAGAAGATTATTAGTATCTAGGCGGATGCTCTGAGAACCTGATTCAAAGAGAGATGTGTGACTCTTCTCTCCTTGCATACCTGTATTCCTTGGAAGAGTGATGTGTAAGTGACTGCTAACTTTCCTGCTAAAAGCATTTCCTTTTTTTGTGATTGGGCCCTTTCTGACATAAGCTGCAAGTCAAATAGAGAATTTCAAGAGTGAAAGCAAAGCACCCATACAAAGCTCTGCTTTAGCCTGAAACAGCAATGAGCTCATGTCCTGATAAAAGGCTAAACACTGAGATGAGCTAGCAAGATCAGAGGATTTTCCTACAACACAGTCTCAGCCAGCTCCGATATTGTGCTTCATTTCATAGTGTAATATAAACATCCACTAAGCAGGAAGCGAACAACCTGCTTCAGTGGCAGGCATCAGCCCATCAGTCACAGGGGAACACGGGATGCAGCCAGGGACCTGCCCTGCTTGCATGTTAGGTAGCTCCCTGGGAGGGTAGATGGTAAAGCCATGTGGCACACCACTCATCAGGTAGCCAGCTGCAGATGCCAGGCACTCCTTTCACGCACGCACACGGAGATAATTTGAGTTACCATCCTCCCAGCCCAAACAGCCAGAAAAGACCCGCCAAAAGCAGACTTTCTGACAAGGCAGGGGTGTTCCACGCAACCAATTTCATTGTCAGAGCAGCATTTGCAAGGAAAAGTGTTTCCCTGGCAGTGGGGTGGGGAGGAAGGACAGCAGCACAAGATTAAAAAGAGGACAGAAGACTGTGTGTGTTGCCTGAGAAGACATTCTCTTCCTGTTTGTAGCTAGGTCAGGAGATCCTTTCCATAAAGGGTTTTTGCACACCAAGTATGAGCTCTTTTCCTCATGCAAGCAAGCCAGGACAGGCCTGGCATGAGTGGGATGGATGTTTTCGGGGCCACACCTAGGTCACAGAAACTTGTGTTGGAGCCAGCTGTGGCAAGTGCCAGTAAAACCTGCAGTCAGGGGCAGTTCCCATACTGAATGTGTCCAGGATGAGTTTCCTTTCAAAATAGTAGAGGATGAGACTGCAAAATATGTCAGGAGGTTGATTATTTTACAGGATGTTTCACAGCACAGGCCTGTCTTTCACTGCTGTGGCAGAGATGTTAGACAGTCCAACACAGGCAGGAACACGCTGATGAGCACAGTGCAGATCAGGGGACCAGGGAGACAGGATGACCAAACATCCCCTCCCCACCAAAGACCAGTATTTGGAAGAAGGGGTGAGAGGGAGGGTGCACACCCTGCATGTAGTGCCTTTATCTCTTTTACTTGCTAATGACTGAAACTGGTGGCAGACTCATACCCCTGATACAATCTCAGGACTCTGCTTTGGAAGTGGCTGTTGCAACAGAGCTGGGTGAAACGGTCTGGTTCTATTGTTTATTCATGAGAAGTTGCAAGTTTCAGGTTTGTCACGGAAACGAGATCTATTATTTACACAGATCTTCAGGGAAATTGGACATCCCTCATAGCACCACAACCAGACAATTTAAACAAAAATCCAAACCTGAAAGTCCTCCAAAGCCTGGATTATGAAAATATGCAAAACCAACATCAGTATCCCTAGAGAGATACAACTGTGTAGTCAAAATATGAATTTGGCCACATTCTGCGCTCCCACAGTCATGTCAACATTTATTTGTTGTGACTTGCACTCTCATGACTCTAAGCACAGCAGAAAGTGTTCATTGAACGTGTCCAAAATCAATTGACCTTGACTCCAGGCCTGAGTGAGAATTAAGCAAGCCACATATTTTTAACGTGCCGATTTCATCAAGATTAAATAGTATGCAAAAGAATCCAAATGTAATTTGATAATAGAAAAGGGTTTTTTTTTCCCTACTTTTTCTTAGAAACTTGGTCAACATGTTTCTCTCCAACACAGCAAACTTCTGCTCCCAAGCAAAGGACAGGCATTGAAAGTTTAATTTGGAGGAACAATTTTTTTCAGGAAGCTGGAAGAAAAGAAAACAAGCCATTGTAAGACAAGTGCAAGTGTAGCCTTAAATAGAGCTTTCAGTATCAACAAAGGCTTTCATAAATGCTATGTGAGACTAACAATTTTGATTCTTATTCCAGAGACTTTAAGGTGAATTGCTATTCTACCTGGAAACAATCCCATATAAAGTCAATTAATAGTTAACAATCTTGAGCTTTCTTATAGGTTGCATGCAGAACAAAATGCATTCTTTGGGATTCTTCTCTGTAGTTCCCCTTTGCTATTTGTGCAACCTATCTAATTTTGCAGCAGCCTCCACTTATACAGCAGCCAGAAAGCAAGATCCCTTCGTTGCACACAGCAAAGGCTCGATAGCTTTGAATCTGATTTGATGCTTACTGTGCCTGTATCCTTTGCTATGCCAAGGAACTGGCACTGAGGGCTTCAGAAGGGTATATGGGCAAAATCGCAGGATGCATTCAACACAAGCATTTCCTGAACCACACATCTGACAGGACGAGCTAGCTTGTGAAACGCCCCACAGTCTTCTCCTGCTCAAAGCATTGCCACTTCTACATTTCTTACACTGCACCAATTTGCTGGGCAATAGTTGCTTTTCAAACACAGCCTAACAGGGAGGCAAAGACACAGGCTTAGTGTTCCGGGCGGGGAGCTGCGAGCCCTGCTTCTCTCAGGGCCCCAGGAGCAGCGTAGCTGCTGATGGGAGGCACAGCACGCTGCTGCTGACCCAGCCTGCCTGGATGCTGAACTGCCGCGCCACAGAGAGAATTGTAATTTGCTCTAACAGGATGGGCGTACGCTGGGCTGTGTCCCCAGCCGGCGTAAATCACAGCAGCCCTCCTCAAATCAATGCAATTACGCCAATTTTCATAGATTCATAGATTTTCAAGCCAGAAGGGAGCATTGTGATTTACATGTTGGTTACAGCTGTGATCTATGTTGTAAATGAGGATTTATAACAGCCGTGAGGATCTAGCCCTTTTCATACATTTCGTGCAATCTAATCTTTTAGTCAGATAAATTCTACAGAGCAGCTGCTTTGCTGCAGACAATTTTTAGCCCTGCAGGAGAATAGCAGAACCCTGCAGACCCACATGGAGTGGGAAGCGTTATTGACACCTTGATGAGAGACTGAGAGGGGCAAAAAAGCCCCAACACAAAGTACTGCCTGGAGCAGAGGACTGGGTCAGGGGAGAACAGAGGTGGTTGAGCAAGGAGGCAATGACAGGTAGGTGGAAAGCACCAGCTCAGCATGACCTCTTCAACGTGCTCAGGCAGCCCCGAGGCTTCCCCTTTCTCTCTCATCCAACAGCACAGTGCTCCTGCCACAGACCACCTCTGCACAGAAAAGCACCGCACTCTTCTCAGCCTCTTCTGCCTTCACAGCTTGATGCTGCCAGCCTATGGCCATATTGCAAATGTATGCCTCACATCCTTCATAGCAACGCATCTCTGATCATCCAAACACCAGCTGACGGCATCCTCTGCCTTCTCACTGCTCCTCAGCCCACTTCACCATGACCATGAGCTCTATATGAACTGGAGGCTCTGGCCTTGCCAGTGTGAGTCCCCCACAGGCTGATGGCACTGGGGAGGAAGTCCCTACCTGGTTCTGATTTTCTGCTGTGCTGCTCCAGACACCCCCGGCAACTAAATGAAGGCAGGCACAGAAAGCAAGTCAGAAGCTTTTGAGGTAAAGTACCATGCTTTCTTCCCTCTTGTTGCACCAGCTCAGCAGGAAACCTATAGGCTGGATGGGATTCTGAGACCTCTCCCTAGTCCTTGCAATTCCTGTCTGCTTCCCAAGGCACCTTGCTGCTTCTGCTTGGCCTCTCCTAACCAGCTGCAGGCAGCCCTGCCTGCAGGGGAGCGCTATTCCTGTACCTACACTTGCAAGGGACTACGAATTAGCAGACCTTTCAGTACACTGATTGTCTCACACAAGTATTTGCACTGATCGTTTAGGGGGTTTACAAATGTTAATTAGTAGGTTCATTTAATTTTCCCCATTTTCCGCTATTTACCTCTATTCTCTACTGGTAGGAACACTGAGGCACTTGAAGGTTAAGGTAACAGGCAGTGGAGAAGCACTGCACCAAGCTTTAAACTACTGTTTTCCAGTGCCTTCTACTTTCACCACGGCAGCTAACAAAACCTTCCTTTTGTATTGCCAAAACATCCCTACATGCTGCTTTGTGAGACAACACAAATGTGGGGATAAGGACCTGTCATGCCAACGAGCTCTGCACAGCAGCCTGACAACACCTAAGGACTGATGGTGACATCCCAAAGGACAGGATTAGTATGGGAGGGAAAATGAGGAAACCTTAAGGAACTTCTTAGAAGCTCCCTCCTTCCTCAAAGGAAAGTATTAAAAGTGATGGGTCCAGTCCAATGCTCCGAGTAACTGACACAGGTTGGGTTTGGCTTTACTGAGAAAACAGAATGAAGCAATGAATCTAGAGCCAATCAAATAAGCTGTGGTCATTTGCTTCATCTCACAGAATATAATAAGGCTGGATTGAATAGAGCAGTCCATTTGCACTGCCAGGAAGCTGTTTATGTTGTAAGTCTTCGTAAGGAGAAAGTGAGTTAGTTCAGACTACTTGCAGCCAACTGAAAGGCATCAATGTACCAGTCCGTCTGCTTAACCTTAACTCATCCAACTCAAACCAGTATTAGTGAGGCAGAAAGCTGCTATAGGCTTAGGCAGGGCTGGGAAATTTGTGAGGTCTTAGTGAGATGAAGAGCATGTATCTACTCCATGAACCAGACTCTGGGCTGATGTGAATAAGCCTGGCTTCAGGGGCACTGGTGCTTGATCAGAACTGGCAATTTATGGGGTATTCCCAGAAGCATTAAGGCTGCATTTCTGGGGTGCTGCAACTGGATGTGGGACTTCATGTGCTTTATTTCAATAGCTGCGGTTACCCAAGTAGGCCCAGACATTTAACTTGAGCATTCCTAGAAGCTGAGATGGAATAGCTCTTTCCCTTGAGAAATTTTATACTGTGCTCCGTATTTACTGTGCAGACCCGGTAAATAAGGAATACAGTCTAAAATTTCTCAAGTCGTGCAAAATACATTGAACTGCCTTTAAATCTTGCCCACAAATATAGCAGTTGGAGAGCAAGGCCTGGCCTCTCCCATATCTCCTAACCCAGGTCTTACTCCAGTTGAAACATACAAACCAGCTCTGGAACTGCATCAAGAATAGGAGCACAGCGTGCTTCTCCTTCCATGATTAATTCAATTCACAATGCTTAAGGAAGAATGTATAAACACATACACGCACACACACAGCAGCAGTCCACCAAATTATGCAAAGCGTTTGCTTCATTTTCAGTTTGCAATCAACCCTCATTTTGATCAGCAGCACACTGACACTCACCTGGAAATGTTTTTAGAACTGACTTTTTTGCTACGAATGCATATTCCAGCCATTCTCCACCAATGCAGCAGCAGCCTCCCAAGGCCCCAGTGGAAGTGAGAAAACATAAGGCAATAGCTGCGAAAGGCATTGCTCCTCTTGCCTTTCTGGTTTACATCCACACTGAATCCCACTTGATTTCATTGCCAGGTTGGCTTGGACACAAGGAGCAAAGGGAGTCAATTAGCACTCACCCCCCTCTGCACACACACATCCTCTTGGGAAAAACATCTCTGTCTCTGGAATCTCTCTTGTTCTTTCCTTAATTGCAGACTGATGCTGAAGGATTTTGAAGCAAAGCACAAGAACTGCTATTCACAACCAGTTTTTTCCTAAAAACTATTGATTTCTGATCTCTTTTTAATTCCTCTCAATATCACAGTTAAGAATTACATTTTAAATGCCAACCTAAAATACAAGTCAGTGGTGCAGAGAATCCAAGGAAAAGCATTGCAAGCTTAGAAAGAAGGCATGAGCAGAGCACACTGGCTTACCTCAGAAGATGGAAACAGTGCTGAAATGGTAAGAAAGGTAGTTGGAGACTTTCTGGACAGCTGCTTTTTCTGTGTTGTACATTTCCACAAGGATTATGATTTGATGGCATGGTGGAACTGAGAGTGGCACCACCAGGGCATGAGAGGAAGGACTCCTGAAAGAATTATGGAAAGGAGCTGGAAGTAACCCAAATTGCTCTAGAAAACACTGGGAAGACATATATTATTCAGGGATTGCTTACTACTACTCAATCATTGGAACTCCTCAGAACCAAAACCTGAGCTCAGAACAGGGACTGATCCAAAACACAACCACCACAACCACCACCTTGGACTCAGAAGGTTTTGGTGTGCATGCAAAACTGAGGGTAAAATGCATTCTCTTTTAGAAGCAGACGTGCCACAAAACCCTGCATATCTGTTTGGGGGTGAGGGCATGAAGATCACCATTTTAAAAACCAGCTAAGTCTTCAACTCAGGATAAAAAATAAGATAGGAGTGTTCCTGCAGAACCAGAAATTCTGCGCTTCTGCAACACTGACACAACATAAATATGGAATATATAGACAAGAATATGTAAATACAATAGCAAATGTTGCAATAGGAAAGTTCAGGAAATCAGAATGAAACATTTTCACTTGCACAAATGAAACAATTTGACGTTATCACAGTAAAATGAGAAAGTCAAAAGATAATTGTTTCTCATTTTCCTATTTTAAGTTTTGACACATTTCCACAAAATAATTGCATTTTGGCAAAAACACTTTTACTGACAGAAGGCTACTTCACTGATTCTTTTTTTCTGCTCTACTAAAAAGCTTCCCACAACAATGCTGCATGAGGCAAACCTGATCACTTCTATAGGAACTGCTCCTGCCCTTGAATTTCCAGCCTGCTTTTGTGACACCAACTCTTCCCTGCTCATCTGCTTCAAGTCAGAGAAGAATCTCATGCAACTGAAGTCATCAGCCTACCTGTGGTTTATGACAGATCTCATATTTTCTAATCTAAAAATGCAATTGTGGCAGTTAAAACTAAAGCAGGTGATATTTTTTATTCCTGGATTCATGTCAGGTGTCTCAGTGAAACACTGATTCCACACTCAGTTGCCCTGAATGCCTCCATATTCTGTCTCTTCTGTCATTAAGAGATGTGCTGTTCTCTGCTCCTTTCCTCCAGTGAATACCTATAAGGACTCCTATTACATGATTTCCACTATTTGACTACTTGCATCGATAAAGATGAAAAATCAAAAATAATCTGGAAATAAGCAATTGAAGATGCTCAATACATCAGGCCACAAGTGCCCCTGGTACAGCTCACTGTAAGCCCATACTCCATCAAAGACCACCTGAGAAAGTTTTGGGCTTTGTAAAGGCTAGATTGGAGACCAATACTAAATAGTCAGGGGCTGTGGGAAGTATTTGGAAGATACAATTCTCCCTATCTCTCTACCCTGAGCGTATTACAAAAGAGTGCTCTTCTTATTGTCTGAAAGAGACACATTACTAGGGCCCTAGCTGCTTCTGCTGATGGAAGATACTATAGCATTTTTCACAAGAGGTGCACGTGCCCCAGCCAGGTCCCCACTGAGTAAATGCTTCCAGTCTACCTAATTCCTTCTTACAGTTTCCATAAAACCTGGCATTTTTCACTGCCTGTACCCAACAGTTGTGTAGCATCATTCCGTGCTTCCAAACACCTTATGTGTCATCTCTGTGATGGATGAAAAGGTTCATGCAGATTATGTGTGTGAGCCGTCTTGGAGGCTCCAGAGATAAAGCCTCTGAAATTCTAAAGCACAGTCTAATTTCCTGGTAATTCAGGTAGAAATGAAAGCATTTTTAAGCTGAACCATGTTAAAAAATAAGTGGGGCTTGACTTTTCTTGGTGATTCAAAACCACTTTTCTGCTTCTTCTGCCAAACATTATAAAGTTCCTCTGGTTTCAAACACTCAGGTTCTGCTGGACTACAGAGGCCTTCCATTTACCTCCTTGACACCTGTCAGTCTGCAATACAAAATGCCATGGGGCAGTTTTACATAACCTGGAAAGAAAATTCCAGCTTCAGCAGTAAGAGATAGAACCTCAAATAAGTCATCAGGTGAAGCCCAAGGGAAAGTGTTTAGGGACAGCTCCGCACCATAAAAACTGCCTGTGGAAGCGTTTCCTTGTCTTCTCCATCCAACTGCCTGGCTATGCTATGAAGCACAAGACAGTAGGAGCACTAAATAGACAGTACAGTTGTGCAGCTTCACTGATTGCTGACATTGATGAGGCTCCTGTCCTTGAAAGCCAGCCACTCTTTTATGAGACCAGGCTGGCCTTTACCAAACCTCAAAGTTCCCTGATATTGATAAGGTCTAAAGGAAAAAGAAAGAAAAGGAGAAAAAGAACAGATTATGGGGGACGACAGTGAAATAAAAGGGAGGGAGGTGAGGATCACAGGACCTGGCATACACTGAGAGAGAACTGGATGGAGGGAACATTAAGCAGAGCACCCATTATGTCATGATGGCATCTAAGAAACTGGTGACTGCAACCCACTGATGCTGTGCCCAGCAATGTGAGAAGGTGATAACACAGGCAGAGCTCCCACAGCTTCTGGGATTTACCATCAAACTTCCCCACTGGGGACGTGACAGCGAGGTCCCTCAACTCTTTGAGTTCATTAAGATCCCTGAAGCTCTGTATTCAAGCTTTACTCTGAAAGCCTTTTACATTAGAGCTGAAGGAAGCACACAAATCCAGAAGCTGGAGCTTTAAGAAGCGCAGCACATATTGCAAAAATCAGTGTAAAAAATTAGTAGTAAAAAGTGCACCTGGTACTAGCAACCTTCCAGGTGCTAGTTAACCTTTGGGCTGCTTGGCATACAGGGTGAAAGGGGCCTACTGGGCAGAGAAAGCTTGCAAGCTGAAACAGGTCCTGAGGTCAGGGTTGCTTCAACAGCAGTTTCCCTGCTTTCTCGTGATGGTGTTAGAAAGCGGCATGTGCCACACAATCTAAAACTCTAAGTTGAAAGAGCTCTGTGCCCCTTTTCTCATCTTCCTTATCCTTTGTTTCCAAGTGCACAATAAACGCAGAACTAAATATTGCATTAATGTGTATCATGTGGGATTGTTTGCTTGAATACACAGTGTAAAAAAGTGTGGGATTTTAACTGGCAGATAGATTTGTAAAATCTACCATTTTTATGTAAATGGTTGTAAAATGGTCTTTGCACAGAACGTCATTTTGACATAGTATCCTTTGTCTAGATCAGAAAAAGACAACAATGAACAATGCAAGGCACAGCATATACTTTTTCAAACTATTTCTGGCATGCTCTTTCATTTTGCATAGTACATAGCTTCAGGCTGTATTACGTGTTATATAGTAACAGTCAATAGCATTAAATTTTTTCAAATGAATCCATTTTTTATTACACAACCCCATTAACACAGATGTTTTGTGTGTGCACGTGTGTGCGTCTGTGGATTTCCCTCAAAAAGAACCAGACTGATCAACAAAAACATGACAAGAGTAAGCCCCTGCATTGAGATTCAAGATTTTGTCAAGTTCAGACATTTTTTTCCCCTCTAAAAGCTGTAGAATTGACTTTCCTCTTGCTCAGACCATGTTTATATTATTGCAGGTTTATTACTTCATTGAACACCCTGCAGGAGATACCAGAAATCAAGTCCAAGGTCTGTGCCATTGAAGTACTGACATAACCCATGTGGGAGAGGTGAAAACATGCATACGGAGGTGGCCAAAATTGGGTTTATGCAGCAGAACTTGTCAAGTCATACCAGCTAGCCTTTAGATTTCTACTGGACAACACAGAAACCAACTGCTGTAGTGTTAACATTTCTTCAGTGTTAATTCTGAATGCATGGCAAAAAGAGAAAGATTACCATGAATGGTGCAATTCAACTGTTCAGATACTCTCAGGGATATACGAACAGCAGACTACTCTCCACAGGAATAAATTGAGTGAATAAATTCTGTCCAAAATTTTGTAAGACCCCAAATATATGATGTTCCCCATATTGCTGAAGGAGATCCTGCGTTTCTTGGGGGCTGTTGGTGAGCAGCTGCCATGGCTGCCATACAGACAACAACACAAACCCTTGTTGTTTTAGCAGGTCTGAAGCTGCAGTGGAGCAAGTGCACAGATTCTTGCTGAACTGAGCTGCATAAAATTACCCCATGAGCCTGGTGAAGGCTAGTGGGCCTCCATGGCATTTTCCACCAGACCTTAGCAAAAGGTCTAGAGGTCCCAAGATCTGGGCTGGCCTCCAATTTTGTGAGGACTACACTTGGCATTCTTTATGCTTGTGCAGAAAAGCCCTTTCATAAACATCTTTCTTTTTCCTCTTTCAAGAGTCGTGTCCTGCCTTAAATGCTACAAAAGAAATAACAGAAAATACAGGAAAACAATGCAAGTTTCTGCATAATGTGTATAAGAAATGAGTGTTTATCACTGTATGAATACCTAATTAGAACAGACATAGCTCAACATCAAAATAGCAAAAGGACAGGTTAAAGCATGCAGCATTCCATGGTCAGTACTGCAAGGATACAGACAAAAATGTGTAATGAAAACCCTGTGAAGTAAGAGCCATTAAGCAGGTAAGTAAAAAATCCTGCAGAGATGAAGGCATGCCGTAGCTGGGCAGCCACTCTAGTCTCTTCATTGCAGTCCTTGTTCTCCACTCATTCCCGGCCATGCATTTATTCCCTGTCCTCACAGGGATGTTGGCTTCCAACCTGAAAAGACATCTGTCTGTCTTCTAATTGAACTGAGTGTATGGGCATAGGATGTACTCAAGGCAGACTTCTTGAGATAAATGCTGACCTGGTTTGCTAGTTCAGACCCAACATCACACTAATGTGGTTACACTGCTCCCAGACCTGGCTGGCTTGTGCTGGTTAGCATGGAAATAGAAAACCTGTGATTGCCAGCACTTGTCCATACACATAGGAGGACAGGTTACTGTGCATAGAGACTGTCTGTCTACTCTTGGTTTGGGACAGTATTTAGAGCAGCAGCTGGCAAAAAACTCACAAAACCAGTTGTTCTCACTGACCATGGGGTAGTATCATACGTGTTTTGTGATTTATTCTTCCAAGCAATAAGACCCTCTGTCCAAGTCCAAACACCAGAATAGCCTTACCTGAGAGAGCCTTACCTAAAGAACAGCCTTACCTAAAAGCATTACCTGAGAGAGCATGAGAGTAACAGAACTCACAGTGTAGTAAAGAGTGCCACTGTGCAAGCAGATGTGTGCAGCCTTAATACAGTGGTTTGTATAATACTTTGTGCTGCATTCTACTTATAGGAAGGCTTCAGCTGGCAAAACTGCCAAATTTTATTTGTCTCCTGGAGGTCCTTTTCCTAATAGTCCCTATTGTGGCTCCATCTCTTTTTTAGCACTCTACCAACAGATAAAAGCCAGTAAGCAAGATTTCAGATGTGGTCATATCATCCCTGCTCTGTCCTAAGCCTTTTCTTCAGAAAACTTTGCTTTCTTACCTGCTGTGAAATTCAGGTGCCCATTTCTCCTCTCCTGTACAGGCAAAATGGCGAACCGTTCTGCCAGTACCTTCTTGCAATATGGTTATTTTCTTTTTCGCAAAGACTCTTTTTCTTCCACGTCCTACTTTCTACTGCTCACTTCCAAACTCAGCTGATCCTTTCCTGAGCTTCTGGAGTGCACCTCATCCCAGATGCCACAGCAGTTTATTCCTCTCTCGTACTGCCTGGGGATCTTACTCGTCATTTTTGGGGTGATTGCTGCTTTGCACCAATAATACTTGGCCTCTCTACAGGAAGAAGTGTAGTTAGAAGAAATATGACTGCCTAGCAAGCCCTGGAGATAACGAAAAAGGCCCTCCATCCACTGCTTTTACTTTTGTTTTTTGGATGGTGTATCCAAAACCAGAGATGGTGTATCCTGGGCAGCTCAGAACAGAACCTACCTCACATTAAGAACACTTCAGTCTGCTCCGGGCTTTTCATCTGGTGAGGTGCATGCAATCCATTCTCTAACACATCCTCAGCAGCGACAGGGACACGCTGTGTCTTTTCTCTGCCACTTTGCAGTTGGCCCCACTTACATCTGGAACCACTCCTGAGCAGCACCCACCTGAACTGTCCCATCACTGAGACTGCTCAAATATGGGACAAAAATGGGTGTGAGAAGGAGCCAAGCACACGGGCCCAGATTCTCAGCTCTTATGCCGCTTCACCAATGACTGTGCTGTGTGCACATCAGTAGGAGACTATGTGCCTTATTCCACTGTCCATTTTTGTGCCTCTCAAAGTGCATTCTTACATTCACCTCTTTTAAAGACCAAGCTGGGTGTGTTCTACATGTGGGTGCCTCTCCCCTCCATGTTTAATTCTGCTTTCTGAACTGTGCATTTTGAATGCTTCTGCAGTGCACAGCGCACAATTAGAGACGGTCCCACAGGTGCAGGCTGCATCCTGAGATATTCCTCTGCTGTAGAAAATAAACAGCAGCCTCCGAGACTGCTTCTCTGCCGTAGTGATTGTAGCGTTTCACTGTCACACAGCAGGCGACCTGGGTGGGGAGGGAGTGCGCTGAGAGGTGCCGCTGCGCCATCCTCGGGAGGCTGGTTATTTTAAAATGCACCAGACAATTAATTAATTTTCCTTAAAAAAAACCTGCTGCAAAAATGTAGTTGGAGGCATTACACTTCCATAACAAAGTCTCTATTATAAATGAGCCTCTCCTTTTCAGACAGGGCTCTAATTAGATTGCCTGCGGTGATGATGAATGGCCAAGGTGAATTCATTTCTGGGGGAAGCGTGCAGCAGCAACCCATGTCCAAAAGGCAGTGCTGCCTGCGGTTGCTGCCTCAGGCACCCCACCACCACAGCTGGGAAACTACTGCCTGGCTTGGGGGGCTCGGATGTGCTCCCCATAGCCAGCCAGCGTGTCATGAACAGCCCACAGCCCCCAGCACGGGAGAGCCATGGTCACCATCTTCCCCTCCTCTCTCAATACCGGCCCTGCAGCAGTGTGGGGCTGCCCCCAGGCAACAGGGAGGCCTAGGGCTGCTTCAGTGCTTCAGGGCCTGCACCTGCCCGGAGACCCCGGCAAAGGGCTGAGGGCTGTGGGTCAGTGGACATGCAGCCCTCCTCGCCTTCAGAACAAGCTACAGCCTGGAGCACCTCTGGGCAGCTTTATTACTGTGATTAATGTTGGTGTGATGAATCCCGCTCCCCGTCTTTCTTTGCCTGCAACACAGTAAACACTGTTTCAGAGGTACAGAAGCACTGTGCACCCTAATGACCAGGGAATGCTCTTTTTAAGGTCTGGTTTTAAGAGCATTTGCTGTCAAGAAGGAAAAGCTTGCTGACATTTCGCAGTGCTCATGGCTGGGTTTCAAAGGCAACCTTTTGCAGGATGCAGCAGGTATCTGGAGAGATGTAAGTAAGTCACACTGGGCTCAGTCCTGGCCAGGAATCACCCTGTGTTTACAGATGTTTGTTGTTCATAAAGGCCATCAGAATTTTGGCCAACAGCTTAAGCTTTGCACTGTTTCAGAAGTTCTGCTTTCTCTAAGTCACGACTTCATTTCTTTTTCTCTCTCTCTCAAGTTTACTGTCGGTTGTTGCACAACAGCCCATGCCTGGAAATGAAGAGCTCCATCCAGAAGTAAAAGCTGCTATAAAAAGAAGAAAGTGTTCCCAGGACAGATCCATTTCAGTAAATGGTGAGGGTGATGCAAAATGAAAGTTGTGCTGAAATCATTGGCTCCGAGAACATTGAAAGAACTGAAGAGGTACAAGCTGAAATGTAAGAATTAAAAGCAGCATTGCCATTTACAGTTACAAAAACTCTTGCATGGACAAAATCATCAGCAGAATGAGGCAGGTGATGGCAGCAGCATGTTTCTGCTCTGTGGGTTTTTTGCTGGCATTAGTAAAAATAGTCTACTTGGAGGATGGAACAGCCACTCCACAAAGGGCCTCTGGCTCCCCACACAGCACTGTTTGGTGTGGCGTGAATACTAGACCTTAGGAAGGAACACTGGATTTGGAAATTGCAGGCCTCACTAATGCACAGTCTAATCCACTTTAACCGCATGTTTTCATGGGCCTCCCGTTCCTCTTTGGCCCTGAACACTTTCTGAACAACCCTAAAACGCTCAGCATCAATTAATGTAAATGTGACAGGCTTCTCTGATACGTAGGGTAAGGAGTCTTTCAGCCTCATTAGAGAAAGGAAGGGCTTTCCATCCATCTCCCGATTTTGATGGAAATAATGTACAACGTGTTTTATCTTTGTGGAACAGTAAGAGCGAAGGGGCTGTGAGCCAGGGCCGCCAGCTAAGAGTAGAAGATGAAATTTAATTGGTTAGTAACAAAATTTTAGTGCTGAGACAGCTTGTTTACATCTATTTAATGTCATTGCTTCCTGAATTTGTCTATCAAGGAGTGCTGCCTGACTGCTTCAGCTAGATAACAGACTCGTTCATGCTGCTTCCAGATTTATCTTCTCTTCTGGCCACCAACAGCCTCTTGCCAGTCTTTCAGTCTCTGTCTGGTAGCATCCTTTCCTATTGAACTGCACTGATTTGCACTCTGTCCCTGCTTTATACCGTGGCCTTTCACCTGCTGGTACCTTCAGCAGCTTGTGAATCTGTTTCCGAAACCTGGTCCCTTTCCTTGCTTACAAACCCTGTAATGGGCATTTTATGTAAGTAAGTGAGACATTTCAGCTCTAATGCTAAATTGTGCAAGGACTGGGGAGCTGGACCTCGGGAACATGGAATTACTGAGTGTGCTCATTACTTTACGGGACTGGGCCTGTAATGCACTTCTATTTTCCTACATTTGCTTTTCTTTGAGCTGTAGCTGCCAGCTCCCTCCGCATGCCTTTAAAAGGCAAACAGGATGGGAAAGAGCGTTTGTTGAGCTTGCTGTGTCTGTTGCAGAAAGCTGCACACCGCAGGAAGGGTCAGAGCCCACACGCTGCAGTCTCTGACCGAGCACTCTTTAGCTGGTAAGCGGCAGTATTTTCAAACCTGAGAGTTCAAGCGTGAGAGGAAAAAGGAATGCAAATTTAGAGACGAACCGCAATATAGCTGGGAGCATAATGCATGTATCTGTGTGCAGATGTGCCCCGAAAGTACCGGTGAATTGTAAAGCACCGTAATTGCCCCCATTGACATTCAGGTGGTGTGCCAAACAAAGAGCAACTTACACATCCAAGAGGGCACACAAAGATTGGCTCCACAGTTCAAGGGGAAAAAATATGAGCCAATATCAGCAAAGTGCTCCTATAGGAAAGCTGAATGCGATGGTCTACTACTCTGCCTATCTATCTGTGCTATCTGTTCCATGCAGGAAAAGATTTCGAAAGGTTTTTAGGACCATGACGGTATTCTCTACAAATGGTTCTTTGCTACTGCTGTATTATAAACCCAGAAAGGTGGCAGTAAGCGTTTTTTAAAGGGGGAGGCAATTGTTTGTGAAAAGATGTTAGAGGAACAGTCAGATGTACCTGAAAAAAACTAGCATAGCATGATTTTCAGACTTTGAATCTCAACAAAAAGCAACGGAGCAATTCTTTAATTAGCTTTGTAACTGGGTGAATCCCAAATTTTATCATTTGGGTCTTGTTGGGAGGATTGTTCATCCAATGCAAACAATTGTGAGCATTTCCAGATTCTTCAGCTAAACTCTAAGAAGATTGAATCAGGACTAATAAAAGGTCTTGTTACAGAAATAGATGCTGGCATGGAAAACGGATTCCGGCCCTCTGAATATTGACATATGCATGTTCATCAGGTTCAGAGTGTCTGTTTTGCTTAGACTGAGTCAGAGTTATTACATAATTCTTAACTGCTTCTTACATGAACTTCTAATGGCAATCCACCGCCTCATGGCAAAATAACCAGCCTTGCAGAGACCCTGAGGCTCAGCTGCTTTGCTGTGATGCCCTCAGAACCAAACTATAGAAGGAGCAGAGTTTTGGATTGCGATGTATAACACAAGTGATAACAGATAGATGTTGTCAGGAGGTATTAGCAGGCTAAAGGAAGTCAAGGAAATTGTTCCTGGAAACACTAGAAAATGAGGGTCTCATTAAAACGGATGCCATTAAAAGGAAGCTGTTTACAAAGGAAAATGCCTTTTCAGAACTCGCACCAATACTTATGAGAGCTACACACCTGTATCTATCATTAGCTGGCATTTGGGGTTTTGAAACAGTGCAGATGCACCCCTCAGAGCTTTTCACAGTGACAGAGCCTCGGAAGATAACACTGGAGAGGATCTTCTCTTAGGCAGGGGAGGCTAACAGCAATGGTGACAGGTAATCGCTTCTATGGGTGAGGAGTAAGTGGTGCACAGTTCTACCACAGAAAATGTTTAATACTGTTCCTCTGGCACCACATTTTGTTAGGTGGGAGCATAGACCAAAATTGGCACGTGTCAAGACCCATGCAGCAATGGGACTCAGGAGAGAGACTGCAGTTACCTACCTGTGACAGAACTTTCAAAGATGGCCAGTTGGTTTTGGTTTTAAGTGAATTACGGGATGTTGTTCCCCATTCCCTGGAGTTCTCACACCTGTGTGCTACCTTTATAAAATGAGGCCTTTTTCCTTGGGGAGCAGAAAAGAGAACACCCTTCATACAATTTCACTTTGCCCATAAGGGCATCAACCAGGCATGACGTATTCATGGCAACTAACAAGGTTTGTAAATATAGCATGTCTGCGAAGTCACTGCTGGCAGATGTTTTTTCTCCCTCACTGCACACAAACCTTGTAAGCACGAGCACCCTTTCAGCAT
>JANHGB010044518.1:0-12250 GCA_026283785.1 Coracopsis vasa
AAAAAGGGGGGGGGGGGGAATGGAGAGAGATGTAATGCAGTTGGAGTCACAGGGGTCTGCTGTGGGAGCAGTTTAAGATGCACACAGCCCCCCCCCACCTCACACACAACTATGTCTTTAATGTGTCTGCTTCTCTCGCTGGCTTTGTGAAAATATTGCCATGAAAGTGGGAGAGTTTATTTATGGAGAGAGCAGGAGAAAACAAATGTTTCATTCCCTGAACTCTAACCTCTTTCGATATTAATGCGTGTGATAAATTCGTTGGCTAAAGGCAGCAGATAAACGAACTGCATTTAACCACCAAATTACGTTCCTTGCTATCCTTCAAGCGGGAAAAGCGAGGGAAATGCTGGCTACTGTGTTTTGTCATCAGCACCGCACCTAGCGCGTTATGAGCAATAGCAGTGACTAATAACAGCAGCCCTGCAAGCAGGTATTTTATTCCCACAATACCCTAAAAAGGAGCCTGAATTACCTGCAGAAAAGATGCCCAGGGTTGGGTTTTACCTCTGCAGGCTGATCCACGTCCTGCAGCTACCTGGAGCCCTATAGGCAGCAATCACACTCCATACGCTCTTCCCTCCTGGATGAGATTTCAGGCTCTGCCTGTGACAATTACACTGCGACGAGTCAAACAGCATTTGTCAGGTAATTTATTCAGTCGATGTTATAGTCTTTTGATAGTGTTATTTGCCAATTTTCTCCTCCCTGTTCCTCCATCCTGTATCCTGTTTATAGAACCAGCGAAACAATTTGCAAATAAGTTTAATAGATCAGATTCACAACACTTTGCAAACAAAGTATTATAGGAGTAATCCCCATGCTTCTAAGCCAGGAAATCAGTAAGAGCTAGAAGAGAAAATCTTCTTCATTCTTATCACTCCATGCAGTGCCTGCTGAGAAGGTATGAGCAGGTTTGCTGTAGGACTGATGCTTCTAATGTGCAGGTTAAAGCTCATAATATGTTATGGGTCATTGTAAACATTGGAAAACTTTCCAGAAGATTGATAGTAGATTATGTACTTTATCTATACTTTTTGATAGTAAATTATGTACTTTATCTATACTTTTTGATAATAAATTATGTACTTTATCTATACTTTATGTATTTATGTGGTTTTACTACAAAATTTTAATCCATTGCCACCATAGGTGCATGAATATACCTGTATCTTCCTGAAAATTTTAAAGAGGATTTTCTTATATATTATTTCTTATTATATGTACTAGGCCTTATATTTATAGCTTTCTGGCAATGAGACTAATAATGGGTATATGTAGAACTAGGCAAAACTAACTCTTTAGTCCTGCTGCAACTGACATCTGTGTCTCCAGGAGAGGCCCATGTCTTTGACTTTGACTGAGGTCACCTACTTTGACCTGCAGCAACCTTCCCAGATAATGAGGTATTCATAGTGTTCTGCAAGACTTGGCTTTGGAAGTTCATTTATCCTAAGTGCTGGTCAAAAAGGGTTGTGCAAAATAACCAAACCCAAGCTTCCCCCATCCTCCTGCAAGCTTTGCCACTCTAGACCTGCAAATGTACCAGAAATGGATTGAGGTAGGGGAGAATGCCTCTTTGGTGTGACTTCCATGTGTTGGAAGTCTATAAACCCAGACTTCCAGCGAGCTTTTGGTTTCACACTGGTGTTTAGTGTGTCTACATTCAGACACTGGGTGAATTAAGAGGAAGGCAAGTTAAGGCACCCATCCAGGCTGTATGGCTAGCCTGCTGTCTGTAGCACAGCCAAAATGACTGCAGCTGAGCATCTGTGTGGACATTCCTTCTCCTCACAAACGAGACCATTCATTGACTTCTAATTTTGGTTTTTTTTCAACTGAGTTGGTTGTGAAATGGAGTTTAATGAGGGAAGATCTAACTGCCTGAGACTGATGACTCAAGTGGTGTTAATGCATCTATGGACCTACACGTAAAAGATAGGGCTTTCAAGGTCATTGTATGTTTGCTTTGGTGCAGCAACAACAATACCTATCTTCCTTCTAAACCCAGCAGATTAGATAGAGCCAAGGAAGTATTTAAAACCTAATTTAGGAATATGAAAAGGACGTGTTGTTTCCAGGTACTCAAATGATTCTTTAAAATTAGCTGATGATTTAGCGGCATTAACCTTGAAAGGGCCCAAATCTATCCAGCAAAGCTAAAAGGAATGGAGATGACTTCTCTGGATTGGTGAGGTATAAAATTACATCGTCAGTTTATAATAGCTGAAACTCTCTTATTGATGATTAACCACATTTATTAACAGCAGGCTATAATCCCAAGATGTTATTTGTACAATGACTGAGATGTAATATAGTGCTTTCTACAGGACCAGATCATGAAATGCACCAAAGGTCACCATGAAACTCTGTAGAAATTAAAACATCAGTCTTGGTTGAAATCTATTGTCAGTCCTTCTGTCTGGAGCAAACCAATTCTGACTGGCCTGTTCTTCTAGAAGCTGCTTTGGTTTTGATTCAACAACTGATTGCAAGTTTAGGCCTAAGCTTTATTTGTGATGGAGATCTTAGCTAATAGCACAATTAATGCTGATGTAAAACTCCAGGCTGGGAAGAGCCACTTAGATGAGCCTTAGATACAAATCCTAAAGTAATAGGGGACAGGAGGTTCCAAAGCATCTGGCAACAGTGCCTGTTTGTTTAGGTGAAGTTTATTTAGTTGCACACCTTGCTAGGGATGTTTTATAGAGCTCAGCAGATCAGTAAAAATGGGGAAGTCAAAATATCTGTTTGCATGTCTTTATTCTGCCTCCTTTCTGCTCACAAAGTGCATGACATGGAAATCTGAGCAACTTTCCTTGGAAGTAAAAGATCTAACAAATCAACTAGGGGAAGTAACCTTATGGTCCACTATAAAAATAGTTTCTCCCTAAATTTTCTTTAAGCTGCAAAACGGATACAAGCAATGACAAAAAGCAGAAGTTTTACTGACTTAAAATATATTAAAAGTAATAGAAGACAAATTAACTTCTAGTAAAAATGAATTAGGTTGTTCCTGGAATGTATCGTGGGAATGCCCTGCTGCCAGGACTGTTAATCATGTTATGTCTTAAACACTATGAACCATTGCAAGGAACAGTTGATGAATGGTGAAATGCTTCTATCTCAAGTGGAGTTTCATAATGGATTAAGTTTCATATGGATCAGTTCTTGTTCCTGCTGCTAAGCATGGGCTGAACACCCAGAATCCCCACAAACACCTCCATGGACTAGCAATAGTGGTTCAGCCTCTTGGTGAAGTTTTGATGCAGGCAACTTTGGTTTTGCCTGTTTAAATCCTCTTTCAATTTCAAATTAAACTTGGGACTTGTCAGCAATCCCCATGTTCACCCTTGCAGAGCATTGCTGTATTTTGGTCAATAAGTGCCATGTTCTGTCTCAGAGGTAGTGGCATTTTGGTATTATGGTGTCTATGCTTATGTGTGCTGTCTATAAATCACTCTTGCAGCTCTTAGAATAGAAAATTATTAGTGAATGTAAAGACAAAATTACCAGTAGTGGTACAAGGATGTCCAGCCCACCCACCTAAAGAGCATATACAACACTGCAAAACTACATCTCACTTTCCACTCTGTGTCTCTTTCTCTACTTGCATGAAATTGCTAAGGCAGAGAGGAGAGAATTTGTCCTGAATTTTAACTAACATTCCATTTCAAAATGCTGGGGTTAGCAGTGGCAGCTAAGAGCTCTGCTTTGGTTTTCTCAGCTGAGGAAGAAATGCAATTCAACCTGCAAGATGTAAAGGGAAAAAAATATTAAACAACCCTGGTACTGAACTATTCTCTTGAAAATCATTTGAAAAGGTCAGAGTATTGGAATTTGGGACAACAGGAAGAAAAATGAGCTTGGTTTGGAAAGCCTGCTTCCATTCTAATGAGAGGTTATTCTTGGGAAAGCAGGCATCTTTACTACAGCAGAAGGTGGTATGTCAGGGATGGATATCATGCTCCCTCTGCCTTCTTCATGTTGGACAGCCAAAAATTATAGCCATTGACAGTAGTTAATGAGAAGCTCTGAATGAAGCTAGTGCCATGAAAGCTATTAGACCTGAAAGTAGCTTTCCTCTCTCCAAAAACACTGTGGTGAGCTTGAAATGTTTTCCTCCCCTGAATTAAGACAAGAAGCTGACACCTTGGAAACCTTTGCAAACCTATAATCAGGGGAAATATTCCACTTTGAAAAATGGAAAAATGCTTTTTGTCTGGTATTTGAACAGCTCCTTCCCCTCCATAATCAAACAGTTAAAAGGTAGCTTACATTTTGTTTATTCTAGAATCGTGACACTAATGATTCCGCCCTAATTTGAAGCTGGGAAGTCTTCTTGAACTGGAAAATTGGCATTTTTCAGAGAAAATGTCAGAACAAAATGTTTTGACAACTCTCAAACTTTAAAAATATGGAGCTGAAGAAGGAGTTAAACCCATGCCCCAGCTTGTAGAGTTTCACAGTCCTGAGTAAAAATGTGGCTGTGATTGATGTATGCTGTATAGGTACACCCAGGCTTTTTATTGCAGCTGTCTATCTAAGGATCTCCTTCCATACACAGGAGGTATTTGCAGGGGTATCTTCATCCACGTCTTCCTCGTGATGCCAGTACTTGGCTTTGGATGAACCAGGCTGAAAAATACGTCTAGAAAAGAATTCTCTATTCCCATGACTGGGATCATTTTATATCCACTTTTCCTCTTAGGCCTGATACTCCATTAACTTGGGTATCAGCTCCTTGTGCCCCCTACAGCTCTGAGCCACACCATTCCTCCCCAATCCTCCCAAAAGCTCTTATTTTCACCCTCTTTGCTGTGCCAGTCGCCTTCAGGAGAGATGTCCACTCTCTGTAAGGTGTGGAAATGAGAGAATTTCCTCCTTTTTGGTGCAATGATCTCTAGTTAAGCTGGGCACTGACCATGAAACTGAGCTTTTGGATTTTGGCTTGCTTGTGGCATCACCCCAGGTCTTTCTTGCCCCCTCTCCCCACCCTGCACATTGAATAGAAGCTGCACAGAAAGATTTTTCATGCAAACTTGTGTACCTCTCCCTGTAGATTAGTCCAAGGAGCAGATAGAGAGGGTTGAATGACTGAGTAAGGCTGCAAATGAACTCCCATTAGCTCTTACTGTATATCTCTGGTGGAGGGGTTTGGTAAACAGTTAGCACTTATCTCTCTGCTCAGCATTTAGCTGATTTCCATAATGAGCTCCATTGAACTGAGAGGCCTCGAGGTGTCCCAAGGCTTCTGAGACACAATGTGTTCTCTAAATCTGATTTATGTAAAGGTGAAGGCAATTGTGTTAACAAAGGAATGGAACACGATCAACATGCAGTCTGCAAGGGCTGGGAAGACGGTGGTGTCTGTGGCTGGTTCTCTCTAAGAGGGATCTGACAGCAGCTGGCCCTAGGCTGGAGAGGCATTGAGATGCAGCCCGGGAAAACACAGCCAGAAGGAAGATGCATAGGGTTTGTTTATTATTATCTTTATTTTTAACTCTCTTTCCCCCTTCAGAAGAGAAAAGCTGCTGCTCTGGGGCATGCAGAAACTATCTTATGGGGACCAGAGGTGAGTCAGCCCAGGGTAAACCCATTGATTGCAGGGTCCCCGCTGAGCCCCAGCGCTGGTGCTTGATTCCACACTCAGTCCTATCTCCGCCTGGCAGGTTCAGCTGCAGAAGGCTCACTTTGGGCCTGAGCATAATCTCAATTCCTCCTGCTCAGTCAGGCATGAAATCCTGCAGACTCCAGCAGTCCCTTTTGTGGGTTTGAGTCTATCTGTCACAACTATGAACAAAGAGAGGAGAATTCATACAGGTTTGTACAAAATCACTTATTTCTTTGCATCATCTCTGAGGGCCCCTGTTTCCATTCAGCCTCCATGGGCTCCATGCTTACAAGCAGAGCACTTCTCCAAACTCACATACATCAGCAGTTGCTTGGAGCCAGCTCTGAGGCAGGTGAAACTTGAGGGGGCTTAGGCCACAACTGACAGACAACTATTAAACTATAACATATTTTCACAAGGGAAAACGTGGAAATCACGTGCCTGAATAGAAACTAAGGCTCTTGAGGGGGGAGGGAAATCATAGGAAAAAGATGCTATTTGGGAATAATTCTGCCTTGGTTGTAATGGGAACTGCATGACTCAGTGGAGCTTTTGCATGGTTGGATGCTTTAAGCAAGGATAATCATAAAGAAAGATGAGTAGAACATGGAGAAAGGATTGAATACATATATTTTTCTCATGGTAAATTAAGAGAAGATTGTAGGAGTGGAAATTCAGACAAGGCAAAGGGAAGGGAATAGCATCACAACAAGCTGGCCATCTGCATCTGCTTTAATCCCCGCTCATAGCACGGAGATGACAATATGTCTGAAGAAGAGAGGTGTTTTTCTACAAGTTTGCATTTAATTGTGTATATTGTAGTTTCTTACAACACCAGCAATTCTGCTAAACTTGGTTTAGTATGCAACAAACACTCTCAGCCATATAAACAACATGTCTGTCCTAAACCCTTATTATAATTCCCAGAACTACTTGCAGGCTTTCTGAAATCCATTATTATAATTAACCAAGAACCACAGGACACTGATATGTGCCAGAAATACATATATACAGAATTGCTTGTACAGGCCACAGAGAAAGTGAGAGAAAGGGAAGAGGGGGACAGAGATGCAGCTTCTGTGCTGCTCAATTCAGGAGCAGGAACTCCCACCCCATTTAGTTCTTCCTCTTTTGTTTTCCAATTTAACTTGTAGCTGCTGAAATCTGGGCCAATATTTGCTTTGTCCTCCATGCTTCTTCTTTGGCCTCAATCCAGGGCATCTTGAGCTGTGCCCTGATTTACTGCATCCCTTCCCCAGCTCCATCAGCCTCTGCCCCTGGGTGAGGAGGCAGGATGATGGTGATGCTGGTAAAATGCTCAGGGCCTGTCAATCCCAGGAGTACCACTGCACCTTGGGAATTGCTGCAACAGTGCTCAGCAGTGGGGAAATGCAGGCAAACTCAGTGGAGAATGCAAATGCAGCATGGATGTTAGTTTTATTAGGCTTCTGCTCACAGTTCCTCTCTCTTGAAACACTTTGCAATCAGAAGACCCTGGAGTGGACTATTTTGAGCCCTGATGCTTCATGCTAAGAGGTAATGCTGATTAGGTTGTGCCAGCACATGGCACTGATATCAGTATTCTTCCTGAGGGTTTTTGCAGAGAGACATGGTACCTGATCCTGATTTTATATTAGCATATTTAGGGAGTAGCATCATGGAAGTCAAGCTGCTTCCTGGGTGTTGGAACAGATTTAATCTTCTCAGGCCTGTGCTGTGAACAAACAGTTCCTCTGTGTTGCTTTTATATATATATATATTTGTACGTAAGAATGTGTATGTTTGTGTGCATGTATGTATATATTTGAATTTATCTATTTAAACATCATAATATGCATAGAGAAGATGGTGAAACAGGGAATCCAGCATGTCCTGCAGTGAGGGTGAGAGCAATTGCATGCCAAGCATGGCTCTTGCTCATAATGCCAGACCTTTCCCTGCTTGAGAGCCACCTCTGAGCATTTCAATGCAAACCTCTTTCTTAGAACAGAAAACTTAATGCCAAGTTTATTGTTTTCAGCTCAGAAACTGAGAACAAGAAGGAATAGGGTAGCTGCTGGCATCAGGAATGGTGCGGAGAGCTGCACTAGAGTGAATGCACTAGTTTAAATGCAGTAGAGCGATGCATTAGATGGTAGGAAGAGTTTTAAGCCAGTTGTTGCTCTGTCTGTACACTGACACACAGAAACTAAGAGTAACCTCTCATCAGGCATGTCTGATCACTAAGCAATATGGGGCAGTTAAGATCATTATACTGTGGAGCTCAGGTGGTCCTGTTGCTAAGTGTGGCCTCTGATAGAACACATGAGGACTCTGGCGCTTAACATTAGCTAAACTGCATCTGTTTTTCACTGCTCCAGCCAGTGTGTGCAGATATTTGTTTCCTTAAGATGATTATTCCAGATAGCTCAGTTCAAAAGCCCATTTACACCCAAGGGTGGCTCAAAAGACACTGCAGAGGACAAAAAGTAGGCCAATGCAGTCTGAGATCCCAGGGTAGAGTAAATCACGTCAGAGTTTTCTATTTCTTCAAGCCTGCAAAATACCACAGAAGTCCATTGGATTCACCTCTCTGTACACACAGGCAGAGCTCAGCTGGCTTGGATGGAGTCAGTTACAGCTGCTGAGGATTTGGCCTCTGATGTTTAATGGTCATAGCCAACACAAGTAAAAGAAAGAAATTAATAAAGAATCACTCAGGCTGAAGCTGAGCCAAGATGACCAAAGAGGTCATGAAGCTTTCAGAATTATTAACTCCTATTAGTATAATAATCCTTTTTATGACACCATAAAATTACATGGTGCCTTTCAGGATGTAGATAAACTGCATTCCCTGTGCTGAAGAGCCACCTCTCTCACAAAACACATAGGACTGCCTGTGTCTGTAAGTGCCTGCTCCTTGTCCTCACTGCCCTTGGGACCTCATCCATTGATTACATCTTCTATGCAAGGAGTCCTATCACCCTGTATCCTCAAATCGCCTCTTCATGCTTCCACCAAAAAGGCTTCAAAGGATGTGGAAAAATCATGTATTCTCAGTTTCAATAGTCTAAAAGTGGAAAAAATTTGCATTTCCTTTGTTGCACCTTTGGGCTATAGCTGCTGCTTCTCTGTTCTGCAGGGATATGTGGGGTGCAGTGGGAGGATGGAAGTGGGCTCATCCTGGAAAACTAGGACAGATGAAGTTTTGTACTTGGTTTTCCCAGGAGATGACTAGACGATATAGAGGGATACTGCAGAAAATGAGTATCAGACTCCTACTAACATCACAAAAATGGTGAGGTTTTCTGCACTCCTAAATACCAGTGGCCACAGGGAGGACTGGAGGGCTGGAGTGGGATAGAAGATCTCTTCAGGATGACAAATAATGTTGTAGCAGAGTATCATATTGCTGGACAAATATAAAATACAGCTCCTGGGCAAGTGGCTCTTTCCCACATACCAAACTTTGGAATAGAAATAACTCATTGACTTACCTTCTCTAGTAATAAGAAGTAAATGGCATAGAATAGGTGGCATCTATATTAGAAATGACTAATCATTATATTAAAGATTAAAAATTAACCGGGAAAAACATAGAGGTTTTTAGGGACCCAACCAGCCTTTCCGTGCTGCTTGTGTAAGCCGTGCCAATAGAAAGCATCTATTGCTGTTCAATCTTGCTGAGTCAGCACCTCTAGGTCGTATGATGTAATACATTACAATCTGGTGAGAAATCCAGGCTAAAACCAGTTGGTTCTTTAGGGGGTTTATTTTGTTGAAAGTATTTTAAAAGCAAATAATTACATGAACATTGGCTTCAGGGAAGTAAATCTCTGTCAGCTTCTGGGAGAAGAATTTCTGTTTATGGAGACTTTCTGGTTGGGAGCTCCAAGCTGATGATCATTTGTGATGCAGAGAAGGAATGGACACAATCTTGAATTTGCCATGAAACAGTTGGTTAGGAATTCCCAACATTAAAACTGCTTCTCACACACTTCCAGTCTTTATTCCCTCCCAGCCCCCAAAACCTTTCTTCTGAAAATGATAAAAGATGCATGGTTTTAATCTGTTTCTTATCCCCTTCCTCTTGCAACTCCCACTGTAGCAAGGAGACACTTGTTTCCACTTGTTGACATCTATGGATTAAAGGAGGTTGTGATGGGGCTTTTTGTCAGCAGGATAATCTTTAGTTCAGAAGTGCAGCCATTCTGCTGGACAAAAGAGAGAACAAAAAGCTGGGAACCAAACTCCAGCAACTGAGAGGCTGCACAAATACAACCCCAGCTTAGCAGCACATAGTATCTGACTTAGTGAGAGGAGGAAGCTGGAGAATGCAGTCTTTGGTCATGGTTTGATCCAGCCTCTGGCAGCAGCGAGCTCTTTGAAATAGCTTTCCATCTTCCTGAAGGATTGTCTTAGCAAAAGCAGTGCTCTGTGTTGCCTCACACAGCGAGTTGTATAAGGTCAAGCTCACAAGATATACAGCAGTATGTGTGCGTGGGGTTCAGCTTCCACAGTGTTATGGCATGAGGAACCATTCTTCCATTACATGGAGATCTATAAGGAATCGCTGCCATTAATGGACTCCATTAAATGCAATACATGTGGGAAAAATTGCAGTTTGATTTAGTTTAGCAATGTGGAGATATTGGCAAGATAATCACATAAAAGTGACACCTTTTATGGCCAAGCTCTTTGATTTTATGTCAGCGAGTTTCAATTTCTCACGTTTTTATGTTCATATATAGGTCCTTGTTCTAATGTATGCATTAGCTGGTGTAAAGGTTAAATAGATTGTTTTAGCATTTGGGGATACAGATTGTGGCTATGCACAAATCTTCAATGAGCTGGATGAACTATTTGGGGGAGGAAGGAACTGTGAGAAGGGAGCAGGAATTATCCCTCTGCCTTGGTCCCATCTGAAGAAGAAGGGAACAATGAGAAAAGAAGTATTAAGTATATGTAATGTGATTTGAGAAGCAGATCTGCAGGCTTCCCAAGTCCTGTCAGAAGGAGCAGATGGTGTGGGTCACCCTGCTTCATGAAATGCTTCAAATCTGAATATTTATTTGAAATGCAAAAAAAAGATCCATTCCTCAGGAGGCAGACTGTAATTTCCCTTACATCAGCAAAACTGCCTGAAGGTGGGATTGGCACTGGATTGATACTGGGAGTCACAGAGGGCTGGGGAAGCTGAGACCATAACCTGGCTCTCTGCGGGGAAAGTCAGTCTCAAGGTCTGGTTCCATAGTTAAGCAGATGAAACCAAACTCCTCTTTTGTTCCAGTGTTTCCAAACATATAATATTTTGTTGGGAAGGTACTCAATGTAGGTGCTGAGTTTCCTGCAAAAAGTATGGATAAATCAGGAATAACATCCTGGGTGTGACTTTTAAATGCGTTTCACACTTCCGTGTGAGGAGGCTGATAGGAGGTTGCTGCCATAGACCAGCTGATACAGACCATATCATTGTATTTAGCCTGGACTAAACAGACCCCTCAGTGAAGTCATATTTCAATATCCCTTAAACCACCTTGGTACACTTGATCCTTCAATTTATCTTTTCTTTTTAATGCCCTTAGTGTCTATTCTACAAACCCTCCTCCTCATGTACCTGCTATTTTTACTAAGAAGTCTTTGAAAGACTAATATTATAAGTCCAGATTCAAATAGGTAATTTCTGTTTCTTTTTCTCTCTCTTCTGCCCTTTCCCTCTCCTTTTTTAGCTATGACTGAAAATCTTTTGCCTGTATCAATTTCTGAATCTGGATAGATTACTCTTCAACTCATGAAGTGAATTCAAGTTGTCTCTTTAAATCTTTCTCTTCCTCCCACTTCGCATACTCCCAACACGTCTTTATCTTTTCATTTCACCTCATTTAAATATTCAGCCCAATTTTGAGGCTTAATAATGATGAATAAGATTGAGATTAGGATTTAATAAGAGTGTTAAGGAAAGATTTGTCATTCCAATGGCTGTAGGTCTTGGCTGATATTGAATTGGCATCCAGCCTCTGAGCATGCGTGTGGTGATGCTTGTTGCTGGCTCCCATTATGGTTTTCTCTGGAAGAACAGGAAAGACTTTCTCTCCTTAGCTCTGATCATACAGGGGATGATTTACCTCATGGCCAGTTGTTGCTTCATAATCCTCTTCCTTGATTAAAGGTAGTTTGAATCAAGGACTGGAAAGCCTGGGAGTTTTGCATGGATTGAGGTCTTTTTAGGTACCACGTCTTAGCTGTCCTCATTAATGCATTTCATATCCAGGTATGACTTGGATAGCTGAATTGGTGCCTTCTAGGGTCTACATTCCCATTTTGGAATAGAGATGAATCTCAGTGACAAGTCTAAATCCATAACTAAGTCTCAGACTGAACTTCAACAAGACTGAATCAAATATTTTGCTTGGTCTATGAGGAGATGCGGCTATTAGATCAAAGCTCAAGGATGATGCATGTGTTATGGGCGCACTAAAGTCCATTATTTCTTTACAGACACCTACTAATACCATTAACTATGTGTAGGATGTGCTGAGTATCTCTTCTGGGAGCTGCATGCTAGGGTCTGCGAATGGTCACAGTGAGCTAAGCAAAACCGCTCTGTACCCACAAGCCCAGGATTAACTTGGTGCATCACAGTGCAATGTGTCCATA
>JANHGB010044519.1:0-31419 GCA_026283785.1 Coracopsis vasa
TGGACAGAGCCTTGGGTGACATGGTTTAGTGTGAGGTGTTCCTGCCCATGGCAGGGGGGTTGGAACTAGATGATCTTCAGGTCCTTTCCAACCCTAATTATTCTATGATTCGTGTGTCAGTATTGCCAGCATCATCTGGGCGAGTGTTAGCACCTTCCCTAACCTCAAAACCAGTTGTGTTTTCAAGGCATATCTCTCAGCTGTCCAGAGCAACCTGATCTGCAGTCTGAAGGAACTGTACTTCACAAGGAGCTTCTTGAATGAAACATCCGCTCTTTTTTTTCCTCTCAGAAGCATCTGCCAGAAATCCAGTGAGACATCAGTCATGGAGAAATATTTGTTATCAGCTGAGTCTCCTGGGACTCACACTTACAGCAAAATACTCAGTTAATGGCCATATATGTGATCCTGCATTGTAGTGGCCTCCTCAGGTACCTTCTCAGAGGCTGGGTGCCTTTTTATGACCTATATATTATGTATAACCCATATAATTACCATATAACTAACTATTACTCCCTACATGTTATAGATAAAAAGTTATAGATAATTACCTAAAAGTCTTCAGCCTTTTGGGTGGCCCAGTGTGGGCAAGACTGAATGTCACTTGTTTGTTCTCCTTCCAGACCCACAGCTCCTCAAGGCACAGCTCTGCTTCCTTACACAGCTGTAAATCAGTCTTAGCGAGGTTAAAAAAACCACACTCATTTTTCCTTTGCTTCCTTCTCTCCTAATTCACCTTCTCCTCACTATTTATACAGTCTACCTTTACCAAAGTACCTGGGAAGGTGCTGGCCCCACCACCCTGGCCCACAGCTGCTGCTGCAGGCTATAGCCAGGCAGGCTTTGAAGGCACCCATCAGCTATGCTTCTGTCTACACTGATTTCATTTTATCTCCGTGTCTTGTTATTTTGTTGGCAAGGGAGTTACGGGGGGGGATTTCTTATCAGGAGTGGAGTCAGTCAAGAAGCACCACAGGAACTTCTTTTGGCAGATGGATGCTGCACACCACGAGGCAGAGAAAAGCTTGCTCCAATCTAATGAAGTCCAATGCATTTGTCTGCTTTTAGAAAACCCTTTGTTTATTGCTAAATTGGTTCATTCTGTTAGCAAACAGATCAGCTATGTCCAGGTCTTTGTGTGTTATGGTCTCATGGGCTACATGACTACACTGCACATGGACCATCAACAAGAGGTCTGTAATGGTTTGACTTTGCCTTAATTTGTGCTCTGCTAGCACAAGAAGCCACAGCTCCTCAGCTGCTGCTGTTGGTCATGGCTGGAGCATTCAAGTACCTGTTCTTTGAAATACAGTTAAACCAAAACCTTGCTCCCCAAACAAACTCCTCTGTGCAGAGCCCCAGAACCACGCTTTTCTCCAAGGGACTCCATGTAAAGTGAACCGGAGTGAGTAAGATGTGAGGCTAGGTTAGTATTGTACAAATGAACAGTCAGTGGACGTCTGTCTTGGGTTAGGGTATTTTATCAGCCATATCCTGGAGACTCTGTGTTTCTCTCCCACTGTTTCCCATTCTCAGTGAAGAGTAAGGAGCTGCTCACCTGGGCTTGAGAGTGTCTTTTTGCACATCGTACACGTTGTGATGCTGAAATGACAAAGCTATTGACTGCATCATGAGGGCAGGAAGCTGAGCACAGCGATGCATCTTTGCGATGCAAATTTCCCCTTCCTTCAGAGTGATTTCTCATTGTTAGACATGTAAAAGCTAACCAGGGAGCAGGGAACAAACCTGGCATGTTGTGACAGGAACCTGCAAGCAGCAGATAAACTGCTCCGCTTCCAGCTTCAGCCAGGTGTGTCTGACTGTCACTCGTGAGTCTTCGGAAGCTTTGAACATTGGGTATTTTCATTATAAAGTCTCAGTCAAGCCAATGTGTTTCTCAGTGCAGGAGCAGCATCAGGCAGAAAGGGTCTTCTCAAAATCCAGTGCGTGCAGCAACAGCCCCGGAATTGTAAAGTGAGACAAGCGCAGCTTTAAATAATGGTTTAAAACTCATATATGCAAACCAGGAACAACAAAATAGACCTTTGGGGACAATGCAGGTAAGCTTCAGCCCGAGTTTGGAAACGAACATCAGCTTTAGAAGTCTGGAAGGACTCCATGGTATATAACTAGGTTGCACTTTCACACTCTGAAGTAAAACAAGGCTGTAGCTGTGCAACCTTTGTGCTACCCAGCACCTTCACAATGGAGGAGGATTTCACCAGGCAGGCATCTCTCCCACTGACAGTCTGGATGTGAGGTGTGAGGATAGAGATGCTCTGCCCAGGCACAGGTTATCTGTCATGTTGATACCTAATGTTTATACCAGGGAGCATGGGCTCCTGGTCTCCTTAATGGAGAGAAATTGGCACTTTCGGGGGCTGTTCATCTCATCCTAATGTAGTTGTCTAAAATAAATCAGATGACTCACACTGTGGGCATAGCTTTTTTTTCCCTGTCTTGAAAGGGAGCAGCTGAGGTACCAGTTTTCACTGAGTAATGTCTAAAGGCAGGTGAGATGAATCCTACAATAGACAGGAGGAGGAGTTTCACAAATAAGACATATATAAAACCCCTGAGAGAGACTGGTTTTGAGAGCAGACAAGAAAATGTATGCAACAAAGACTTCAGTTCCCCTCCTGGGATGCAGTGGCATCAGACAACATTGAACACACGTGGTAAAACACCCAAAGGAGGCGAAAGGGGTGAGATACTTGGAGAGGTCCATGCCAGAGGAGCTATCACCTCCAGCCACCTCCTTAAGGTGCTCCTGGGTTGGAAATGGTGCATCTCAGACAAAACCCAGCCCAAAGCTTGTGATCTGGGGGCTGTTAGGGAAACGTGACCACACTACAGTATTGGTAACTCAGGAATGAGCCACCCCCTGCCACTGCCTGTGTTCTTGCTGGCTGCTTCCAGCAAATCCTATCTTGGAAATACTCCCAAGATGTGGACATGGTCCTTGGAAACCAGCTGTAGGTGGCCCTGCTTGAGCAGGGAGCTGGACCAAACAACCTCCATTGGTCCCTCTTCACCTCAATCCCTCCTTGATTCTGTGAAACCTAAAAATAATGTGGAAATGATACAGAAACAAAGACTGTTCTCAATGAAGGTTTTCTGAAAGGTGACCCTGGGGTTTTATGAAATGGCAAATTGCAGAAGTACCTTCATCACTCAGGAGCACTTCCTCTTTGAAGTTTCATCAAAACACCACACTCTGGTGGAAGCATTCTTGTTGGCCTGCTCACCAAGTGCTTTCCAGCAGAAAGGGGGTGCACACAGGGTCATCCCCTTCCACCTGAATGGACACCACCACCACCATTCACCAGTGAGGCACCACCAGGGCATCCTCGCCCAGAGCAAAGCCCAACTCCCCTCCTGGCCTGCCCCTGCTCCCCTGACACATAATGGGGATGTGGCCATGGTGTGGGGAATCCCTCCACAGCCACCCCATGGCAGCCAGCCTCATGTCTCACTGCTTCTGCATGGGTTTTTGTGCATGCTACGTACATACTAGTGAGATACAGACAGTGAACCTCATCCCCTTCCTCCCCATCCATTGCTCTGCATCCCTGCACCTGCAGGGGAAGAGGCTGCTCATGTTGGTTACATATGAAAGTAAAAAGAAAGAAAAGGAGAAAAAGGCACCATAATTCTCCACTGATGGGAAGCTCTCCTGTTTGTTCAGATCATTACTGTATCAGCAAACCCACACAAAAGTACCATTAATTTTAATACTTTCCTAAGACTAATTAGGTTTAAATTGGGTAGAAAATATTACACAAATAACTAGCTATGCATAAAACCCTCAGTGAAGTTTAAACAGGAGTGGCAGAAAACAGGGAAAATAGTTTTTATTAATGCATTTACACCATCTTAGAATTTCCCTGAATTGTATTTTACCTTGTCTATAAAAATGAAAACATTTAAATTTCTTTAAAATTACATTTGACTTAATTACAGCCAATCCCTAATACCAGCAAACAACCCATTTTGCCTACTTTGCAGCATAAATAGCCACCAGCCTCATCATTTCATAAAGAGTTGTTTTTCTACATGATGTTCTCTATGTGCAGAATGTTAATAGCTACTATAGCTGAATATGAATAGGCTTTGTGGCTCCACTTGAAATATAGAAAAATGGCCCAGACATTAAAAAAGATAAAAGGGAAAAGGGCAGTAATGAATTTAGAGGAAAATGAACATTAATGGTACTAGCATTACCTCATGTTCCACATAACAAATTATTGGAAATCTGTCAAGCACACCAAATTATCTACTCATCTGCTGTTGTGGGGCCCTTTGGAGCCATCCAAAACCAGCAAAAGCAAGACAATTTAAGCTAATTTTACTATTTATAACAATAGAACAGACCATTAAGATAAATTAATGTCATTATCAAGTTTCTATGAAAATGACAAATACCGCTATTTCAAGCAGCTTTAGAAGCTGTTGACTATAATGAAATCTGCTGTACAGGTACTAAAAAGAAACACTCCAAGTAATTATTTTCTAGTAGCTTGTTTGTTTCCTTCACATTCATTTACTTTCACCACAATTAGTTCTGTACACAATATATGGTAACTAAACAGTCAACACTACGCAGCATTAGGACTAATTGGGCAATTACGATGCAGTTTTCAGCCTTTTAGGTCCTAAAGAGAGCCAGGAGTAAACATTTTAGAGGCAACAATAGCAGCACCACATCGATTTGCGGGGTTGGAGTTTGAAGGAATACAAAGCAATGCGGGAAATAAAGCCAGGTAAAATGCTTTACACAGCACAGCCCAAAATGAGATGGTTTATTAAATGATCTAATTGCTGAGGCTCCGAGCTTGAGGCTGGACATGGATGACAGAAGCCACCAAGGTGGGATTTGGAGCAGGGTGAGAGTGATGCCGGGTCAGTGCTGGCAGCCTCCAGCCACGGATGGGTGAATCCATCCAACCAACAGCCCGCATGACACCAGGCAGGGGTGGGAAACACGTGTCCTGGGAAGGTTTATGCATGTTCTTCCAGGACCTCCTTGGCATTGTAACTCCATCTGTCTCATGTGTACTGTCCCATCCCTTCCGGACCCCAGCACTGCAGTGCTACACAACAAATCATGCAATAAACCAATCTTTTCTTACTGCCAGTCTTGACTTTGTGCTTTGGAGTGTAAAGAAAACAGAAAGTCCTGGTTCCTCCTTCTCCCTCCTCTCACCATTTATTAGATGAGGCTGGGAAGAACGCACAGGTACTGCAAACACCTGGATGTGGTTCGGTACATGTATAAATTCCAGCCAAGGCATTGATGTTCAGCTGCATTAACCAAGCACGATGCAGGTAGCACAGAAAGCTAGGTGGAGATGTCAGGCTTTCCCAGGCCAGCCTGGAGGACTTTTTCCCCACAGAACTTGCTCATGCAAGAGGGCAAGAGGAGGACAAGGTTGCTTAGCATCCCTCTTTGGATTCCTTTTTGCTTTCCCCATTTCTGTTGCTGCCAAGTTTTCATCCGCTCTGTGTGTGCCATTTCATGCCAGCACCATAATGACATAATTTGCATATTTGCACATAATTTCCACGCAACCACCTCCAACTTTAAATCCCCTGTATAGCTGGGGTGTGGGATGCAGGCAGAACTCACTGCTGTGACGCTGGGTGACCAGCAAAGCAAAGCTCTGCCTGCATCTCTGCCTCACAGCATGTAAGCTGGGTCAGGAGTCTCCTTCTTGAACATAGCTGAGGGGTTGAGCTGGGGGCTCCACATCTTGCCATGGTGGGAGCTAAAATCCTTATGCTCAGCTCCCTGCTGCAAGGGTAATGCTCTGCAGGGCAGAGGGCAGACAGTGCATGGGGGCAACCTGGACCAGTGAATTCCCAAGGGTCTGGGGCCACAAAGTGGTCTCCAGCCCAGGGACAGGGGAGGAAGGTACCAAACCCAGCCACTGACACCAAGACCCCTCCTTTCTTCCCTTTCTCCTGGCCAGTGTCTGTCCTGCATCCGGCAATGCCACCACGGCACAGCGGCATCTCTGCTGATCAGTTCTGCGCTAATGATAATGAAAGGCAATTAGTCTCTAAAAGCATTATCACAACATTCATTGCATTTATGACATTTTATTAGTACTATCACTCAGGGATTTTATGAAGCAGAGGTTTTCTTTTTCCTTAATTAGACATTTATGAGAGAATATCAAATCTGACAATCCATTTAGGAATTTATTACAGAATAAAGAGACTCCAGCTGAAATTCAGCTTTGGTTTATATGCCTGGATTTGCATTGAATTCAACAGGAGCTGCATCTATTTGCACCAGAGCAAATTTGGCTCAGTGTCCTTGTAATGGACTATGCACCCATCAATTTAGGGAAGGCTGAACTGCTCACCCTGCTCACAGCTGCTTCTGAAGGCTGGAGACGCTTAGGCTGTGGGGGGATGCAGAGGTTGGAGGAAAGGTCCTGAGAGCTCTTGCACCAGGATGATTTTTAATAGGTTTTTACAGTAACCTCCTAAGTGAGTGCTTTGGTGCTCAGAGCTGGGCCTGATGTATGAAATGCTGGAGCAGCTACTGCGGGCAATTAGTCAGGCCCCCAAGACAGATGTCAAACCCAACCAGGGGAGTGTGCCAGGACAGGTTACACCATCCTATCTGGACTGCAGCAGTTTTCTGATCCCACTGCTCATGGAAAGTGAGATATTGTGGCTGGGCTGGGACTCCATCCCTGCTGATGCCCATTGCCTCACCCTCACTGCCCAAAAGTGAGCCCAGCAGCCAACACACAGCAGGTGTTTGGTGAACTCAGTCACTCAGTTGTATGCCAGAAACTTTGGTTTCTGCCTCATTACTGCCTTTGGCCCTTGTGCTTTGTCCCGCATTTTCCATTATCTGGCCAGACTCTTGCATTGCTCCATCTCTAAAAGGCACTAAAAGGAAATTCTTAGGGATCATATTTAACATTCCCCCCTGAAAGGAATGAAGATGCTGACCCCTTGGCAAGCAGCCGTCACCAGCACTGAAGCACTCTGCGAGTGCGTGCAGGATGGGATGGTTTCACCAGGAGTCATCAGGGTCTGGTGGTCTCTTTGGTGGCCAGGAGAGCAGCACCTTTCCAGGTGGTCCAGGAGACAGTGGAAGGCATAAGACAGACGTGCTCTGTAAGCTGGATTTCTCATGTCAAGAGACCTTCCACTAGACCAGGCTGCTCCAAGCAGCCTCCAACCTGGCCTTGAACACTGCCAGGGATGGGGCAGCCACAGCTTCTCTGCGCAACCTGTGCCAGTGCCTCAGCACCCTCACAGGGAAGAATTTCTTCCTAGTCCTAATCTAAATCTCCCCTCTGTCAGTTTAAAACCATTCCCCTTGTCTTGTCACTCCGTGCCCTTGTAAAAAGTCCTTCTTCAGATTTCTTGTAGCCCCTTTAGGCCCTGGAAGCTGCTCCAAGGTCTCCCCAGAGCCTTCTCTTCTCCAGGCTGAACAAGCCCAGCTCAGCTCTCTCAGACTGTCTCCTTAGGATGAGTGCTCCAGCCCTCAGTCTGTTTCTGTGGCCCTCCTCTGAAGTCGCTTCAACAGGTTCATGTCCTACAAAACATGTCCCTTGTGTATGTAAAGGGCTGTTGTGGTTCCTGCATATCCAAATAGGGCTGAAAGGGATATTTTAATTGAGCACTTCAATGACCCTTATACTGTATCCACTTCCAGCCTCTGTAGTTTCGGAAGGTGTTCAGTATTAAAGAAGTTACCAAAATAATCCCCACATTTCAAGACTCGGAGGAAACGCTGCAGTGAAAAACCTGACCAGCTTATAAAGGATATTGAGAGCTGACCTACCTGCAACTTGTACTAACTTGTTCCGAGAGAAAACAGGGGTTGCGAAGGGACTGTATGATTTAGCGGAGAAAGTCATATCAAGAACTGAGGAATGAAGCTGTAGCCACACAAATTCAGCTTGGCAGTGGAGTGCAGACCTCTGCCAGCCAGGGTGCTTAAGTCTTAACTTTCAGTGCCAAAGGCAATAGCTAACGCCAGCTCAAGGCCGGATGCCTGTATTCCCACACAAGTAATTGGGCTCCAGACAGGGGTAAGCAAACAAAATGTGATAGCCTGTGATAGACAGGCAGTCTGCCCAGGCAATTTGAGTTCCCTTCTGCCCTTAAATACTGCGGATTTATAAGAAGGATGTGCAGGGTGAAGAGCTAGATCAGCAGGGAGCTCACCTGGGCACCTAAGATAGATGCCAAAAAGGTCTGTGATGGAGAAAATGCTAAAATAGCACAGCTTTAGTGCATTTGCTGATTTTTCCAAGCTTTTAGTTCTGTAAATAAAATTTACCCTAGAAAATTTAAGAGAAAATGGGATTTTTTGTGAGGCCTTTTGCTTGCACAGGAGTGTGGTGGAGGCAGGAAGGGAGAGATTTATCATGGGAGCCAGTTACATCCTCAAACGCCAACTGTTCTTGTTCCACTATAAACAGATGAAACCCCACAGATATTCCCACTTATCTTTGTCTCAGGTAAAGACAGCTCGAAGTCTTCTCCGGCTCTGGCATTCATGGATGCTGTGTGGAACAGCAGACCCAGCCAGAAAGCGTCAGCCGCTCAATAGGCGACCAGCCCCATGTCTAGCACCTCAGCTGCTCTGCCACCAGCCTGGCTTCTGCCGCTTCCTCAGTGGAGGCTCTTTAGCATTTACTTTATGGAATAGGAATAAAAATTAACACTGTTTTTGCAAGAAGAAGCCCAAGTAGGGAAAGGAACGTGCTTTTCAAATCCTTCATCCTGGATCTTGCCAAAAATGCTTTTATCTGTGTCTGTGTTCAGGAAAGACACACACACACACACACACAGAGACAGTGGAAAAGCTGCAGGCATGCTGGTGAGGGTACAGAGAAAGAACGCAGCTTTTTCCCTTTTCTTCATGCTTCAGCAGGAGATGCAGGGCAGCAACATGGCCATGCTGCCTCTTCCCTCCTGCCCTTGCCTCTGCCTGTGCAACCCCCAGAAAGCCCCACCTCACCTGGCAGGTCCCTCCGACATGGCACATAGCACAGAAAATGATGGTCAGATTTCCTGTCAATCAAGATGATGTTTTGCCACAAAATCCCAGCCTGAATCATGGAATCCCAGACTGGTTTGGGTTGGAAGGGACCTTAAAGCTCATGCAGTTCCAACCCCCTGCCATGGGCAGAGACACCTTCCACTAGACCAGGTTGCTCCAAGCCCCCATAACCCAGGAAATCACATGGTCACTGGTTTAGATTGTTTCAGACTTCTCAGAGTTTGGGTTTAAATTTTCCCTCTACCCCCCCAGAAGCACAACCTAGATCATGATGAAGAAATCCCTTTTCCCACCCCCATGAGTATCTTTCCTTCCCCCCTGCTTACAAAGAGAGTGTTAAGACCAGATGTAAGCATGCTGAGATGAGGGCTGCTTCAGAAGTCTGCAAGCAGCCTGGCACAAGTCACTCCACGGTGTGGGCTAGCACGGTAATTTAAGCAGCAGCAAACCAAAATGCAGTGATCAATGTGCAGCTTACTGGAAATGGAATTTTGTGAGCACAGAGACAATGCATTAGTGCACTAGCAAAGCAAACACCGCCAAACTGATGCTATTACACAGTTGTTGTCAGATTAATTCCTCAAATCTCTCCATTTTAAGAAATGGATGCTTTTTCAAGGACTTTCCTCTCAAGGACTGCAGACAGGAGAAACCTTGTGCAGAGCTGACAATGAGCTCACTGCACTGCTCAGCGACCTGCAGGCACGGTACTAATAGCTGCTTATTACATCTTTCTTCAGGCAGGATGAGAAGACACAGCATCTTTCCCAGGAAAACGATCCACAGCACAGGGTGTGCCAGGTTGTACTGATGGAAGAGTTGTCGCCTCCTTAATTCTCTCTAAGCATCCCTCCTTCCCCCAGGAGAAATCCACCACCATTCCCTTCTGAGGATGGACAAAAGCGTGTTCACTTCCACAGCAGCAACTAAAAATAACAACTAGCACACACGGTTGCCCCCCAGATGAATGGATTACCTGCCAGCAATTACTGTACCTGCACTGATGGAGCTTTCTAATCCCAGCAATGCTTCCTGCTCTCTGCATAGCTTTCTCCAGAGGAGCTTCCTGAGAAGGCTGCAGAAGAGGCTCCAGAAGCTGCAGTCCACATTTGTTGCCCCAGTGAATAGGTATCCTTGGAAAGGCTTTGCCATGGAGCATATTTCCTGCCTGATGGATGACAGTGGGCTGCTTTTTTCCTTTAAACCCCTGCACACAGGCAGCAATGGGTGGTGTGAGGCCCCCTTCAGTGCCCTTGGTGGCCAAGCCATGCCCAGGATGTCCCAGCACTTCACCCACATTAGATGCCACTGGGTTCTGCTGCCCTCAGGGCTGGGGACACTTTCTGAAGGATGGTGCTTTGTCCACCTGGGTGTTCTTTGAGATGGATCTGGGGGAAAACACACTCAACATGTGTGATTTACAGTCAGTTCAGAATAAACTGCCTTAAACTGAGAAATTACTTAATAGAGTCTTGGAGCAGTGCCGGTAACTTAGGGATATTATGACTTGTTAAGGAAAGAAGCTGCAGCAAAAGTGGTCTAGACATCCAGATCCCTGATTCGCCTGCATGTGGCGAGATGAACATCACCTGCAGTGCCAGAGAGGACCACGACCTGCCTGCTCCAGGGATGAAGGAAGGACCTGCTAGCCCCTACCCTGCAGAGCCCTGGTGGCATGAGCATAGGGGACAGCCACCTTACCAAGACAGAGGGCTCAGAGGCAGTCAGTTTATCTGTCACATGTGCCCTGAGCTCATGTAGAGGGCTGGAGCATTGGCTTGTTTTGGCCCACAAGGAGGAGAGGAGCACAGAGTGGAAAGTTGACATGGAAACCTGCTAAGCAACATTGACTTCATCTTGTGTCTCGTATCCTGGAAATGGCTTTTAGCTGGAGACCAGAGGGAAAGGTGTCAATATGAACACATCAGTGTGCCACCGTGGTATTTGAACTGTGCATTTTAATACACAACAGCCATGGGATCTATGAGGGACACAACTACATGTGCATGGAGGGTCTCAAATGTCAGGAGAAGCCACTGCCTGTGTGTTTGGGCTCTTCCTTTGGCTCCAAGGTGGTAATGGGGGTGCACTGACACCCTAGCAGTACCACAAGTCAAACCATTCATGATATCAGACCCTCAAGCTATGGCAGTTTCAGCAGCACCTACCCAGGACAAGTGTTCCTCTCAGGAGACAGGCTCTGCTTTGTGCTGCTGCCTCCACCACTAGGTGCTGGGTCAGTCAGGCGACAAAGCAAGCTCTCTGTCCCCATCCACAGTCACCTGAAACACTTCTGCAACACCTTGGTGACACTGCTGTGGTACCGAGGCATGGTTCTTGGTATTGCTGGAGTTTGACAGTGTCATCTACCCCACCACTGCAAAGTCATCACCACCAGGCTGATCATGAATACCTGCCCATGCAAGGGCATTATCACAATGATGATGAGGAAGTGCTGTGTGAGGGATCGTGGTGTCTGGATGTGGCATATACGGTAGGACTGTGGTGGGCACGGAAGGCAAGGAGTCTGGTTGTTGGGCTGTATGCATTTCAAATGTATTTGTATTGTGTACGTTTCTGCACTGCCACTAACAAGACAGTCAATCTGTATTTCCTCCCAACTCCATCTTCAGCAGCTCCTTCTGCTTCTAGTCTGCCCACCAACTGTGCCAGCAGCCACTTGTGCCACAGAGGCTGACCAGGACCACTGCACTTACTTGGATGAAAACCAACACAAACAACACCCCGCTCTGCAAAGTCATTTTTCATCTGTTTGGCTCAGCAGCCACAAGCTGCTTGTGTCAGTGCAGCACAGGTGGCAGCATGGCGGGTGGGATGAAAGGGCAGGGAAAGGAGATGGCAGCGGCTGCTGGTGAAGAACTGTCTCCACATGAGGCTGTGGCTCTGCAGTGAGCAGCAACGCATCCGTGCCCCCTCGCTCCTGTACCAGGGTCCTTTGCCCACTTGGTACCGTGTTACATCTCGGCTCTGGAGCAGCCACGTTGTGAACTGAGTGACGGCTCTTGGCCTCGCCTCTAGAAAACTTGCCAAACATTTATTCTTAGCCCAGATCGGGATTTCAGTCACAAATCACAGCACAGACACAGCTCCTGCACAGTTCAGTGGGTGGTATGACATAACACGGGCTGGAACAAGAGAAATGCAATCTACAGCAGCTGCTGAGGCTGCTTCATACAGTAACACCATTGAGCAGTGTAAGTCAGGACCAAAGTGGGATGCGCGCCCATAAAAGACTTCACAACAATAGCCACAACGTTTTTCAACTCCCCCTTTAAGCTTAGCTAGAGCAATCTGTTGAACTGCTAATGATGTAAGACTTCTTAAAAGAGTAGGGGTTTCTTTTAAGATTGGTATGATAAAGACAAAGGAACTACACAACGTACATTGTTACACTTTCTCCTGGGATGAGGACTGAGGAGATAAACATGAAATACAAACAGCTTTGTGGTGTCATTGTCTATGACCTTTATCCCCAAAATTAAGCTCTATAAATAAATAATAAAATGAGCACTGTAAATGAAATTCTGAAAATTATCACTTTAGCTATTTGGGGAACATAAGGAATACTTCATATGGCTATTTTTAACTCTCGAGAGGGCAGGTCTTTGAAGCCTGAGCAATGTTTTGACCTTGGCAGAAAGTGGTGGGCCCCAAGGAGAGCAAGATGGGGGTGAACACAGTGCACAGTGGCTCGAGTTTGGCTCAGGGTCTTGCACTGAGCCCAGGGCAGTTATTGCCAGGGTAGGTGCACAGAGAGCAGAAACAATCAGAGAAGACCCGACACGTTCCTCGTTGGGCCTCTCTGCTCACACTGCTGTGCCCTTTCAGTTGGGAAACACGTCAGTTTCTCCATTACCAGGTGTATGGGGGTGATGAATCGACTCCCAGAGCTCCAGTTCCACTGGGGACCTTATTGCACTCTCCAGACAGAGCAGCTCAGACATCACCTTTGCTGGCCTGAAGGACACAGACAGGTCATGACTAAATCATGAAGTGGCGGCTTGAATTAAACAGCGATTCACTTTTTACAGCCCGTTAATAGCAAGCTGTGTCTAATTACAGTAATTCGTGGTAATAAGTGACAATTAATATCAGATTTGTCTGGGAGAAAGATAATTTGCTATCTAAAATGAGGGACATGAAATGATTTCGTATGCAGGTGCTGCTCAAAGACATGATTTGGGTTGCACACGGGGACCATTGTAGAAGGTTAGCCCAACACTGTCTTTGGCCAGGACAGCTATAGCAGAACTTGACGAATAAAATATCCAGAGCTGCAACTCCTGAGGATGAAGGTTTAGGACTTTACACTGACTACAGGAAAACATGATTTAAACTGGAGCAGGTTTCTTAGGACCTTCTACAGTCAAGGTCTGAAGCCCTGTGAGGACTGATTCCCTGGCTGCCTGGGAGAACACCCTGGCTCAATGGAACATCTTTTCATCCCAAGAGTTGCCTCAGATATTTCAATTCCCACTTGCCTGCATCTTACCTCCAGGTACAATGACGACAGTGGGAGCTTTGCTTCACCCACCTTCATAAGTACTTCTTCCTCTGTACTTTTACCTTTGTGGTGTTACTTTTTTGTTCTTTTTTCCAAAAAGGTCTCACTCAGGTCCCTCATGAAGGCTCTTGCAGAAATGGAGCTGTCATGAGAGATCCTCCCTTGAGGATTAATATCTAATCTAAAGTGGTTAAAGGATGTGAAACAGAAGGTGGAGAAGATGAGGCAGTTTTTCACAATGAAGTAGATAACCATTGGGGAGCTGTGCTGGCCAACATTTTCATAAGTGATGTGGACAAGGGAGGTGACAAAATTTGCTGAGGCTGCAAAATTGTCAGGCAGTAGCAATGGCAACTGGCTATGAAAAGCTGCAGATGGATTTTATTCCATGGAGTGATTTTGTGGATAAAATGGAAGATGAAACCCAACACTGATAAATCCTAGGTAAAGTACATGGGAGAAAACAATCTCAACTATCTATGCTCAGTGATGGGCTCTAAATTAGCTGTTATCACCAGGGAAGAGATCTTTGAATAGCTCTCTGAAACACCAGCTCATTACTCAGTGGTGGTCAAGAAGGTAAATATGATGTCAGGAGTTATTAGGAAAAGAACAGAGCACAAAATATAAAACACCATTATGCCATAGCATAGATGTACTCAGACCTTGAATACTGTGTACGGTTCTGGTCTCCCTAGCTTAAAAGAATATGCTAGAAGTGACAAACCATGAGATAAGAATACTAAAAGTACAGAATGACTTTTGTGGGAAGTTACTGCAAATAAGACATGTCTGAAAAAGGTGAACATGTAAAAAGATGCCATATTTCCAAACTGTTGAGAAATGAATAATGCATTGGGAAGCAAACATAAGCATTTTTTCTCTTCTAATCAGTGATAGGTTGACCCTGGCTGGATGCAAGGTGCCCACCAAACCTGCTCTATCACTGCCCTCCTCAGCTGGACAGGGTTGGGGAAATATAATGAAAGGCACATGGGTTGAGACAAGGGTAGGGATTGATCACTCAGCAATTACTGTCATGGGCAAAATAGACTTGACTTGAGAAAATTAGTTCAATTTATTACCAATCAAATCAGAGTAGGAAAATGAGAAATAAAACCAAATCTCATAACACCTTCCCTCCATCCCTCCCTTTTTCCCAGGCTTAACTTTACCCTCAAATTCCCTTCTTCCTCCCCCTGAGCAGCACAGGGGCCAGGGAACAGGAGTTGCAGTCAGTTCATCACACATTGTCTCTGCCACTCCTTCCTCCTCAGGGAAGGACTCCTCACACTTTTCCCTCACTCCAGCCTTGCGTCCCTCCCACAGGACTCAGTTCTCCATGAACTGCTCCAGAGAAGGACCCCCGTGGGGTCACAAGTCCTGCACCAAACCTGCTCCAGTGTGGGCTTCCCATGGGGTCACAGCCTCCTTTGGGCATCCTCCTGATCCAGTGTAGGGTCCTTCACGGATGGGAATCTGCTCCAGTGTGGACCTCCATGTGCTGCAGGGGCACAGCTGCCTCACCATGGGCTGCACCACAGGCTGCAGGGGAATGAATCTCAGCTCTGGTGCCTGGAGCACCTCCTCCTCTCCTTCTGCACTGACCTTGCTGTCTGCAGAGCTGCTGCTCTCACATATTCTCACTCTCCTCTCTGACTGCAACTGTGCAGATGGGCTCAGCCTTGGCCAGTGGTGGGTCTGTCTTGCAGCCAGCAGGCATTCTCTCTATCAGACATGGGGGAAGCTTCCAGCAGCTTCTCACAGAAGCCGCCCCTGTAGCCCCCCTGCTATCAAAACCTTGCCTCGCAAACCCAACACAGTATCATGAAGCATATTGCAAATTAACCTCTTTCCCCAGACACTACTGTATTAAGTAGCCCTAGGCTGAGCCCTGTCAGTGTGGACAGTGCCATCTGCATTTAAAAAATTGCCTATATATTTATTAAAGTGAAACTCATCCGTTAATTAATCCTGTCAGTGTTTTCCCTAGAAACTCTCATTAGCACATTGAGTTAATTACTACAACTAGCAGCACTAGGAGGTTTGTGTATGTGCAGGGTGGGGAGGAGGGAAGGGTATTCTAACTTTATAATGGGAAGAATACCTCATTCTTACATTTACGTTAAAACCAAATTGCCAAAGTCAGAATAATTTTGGAAGGATAAAGCTGCCATTTTGTTTTCCTTCCATACTGGAATCTCTGCTATAGGAAAAAAAATATCATAAAATAGACTGGTTTGGGTTGGAAGGAACCTTAAAACTCATCCAGTTCCAACTCCCTGCCATGGGCAGGGACACCTGCCATTAGAGCAGGTTCCTCAAAGGTCAGTCCAACCTGGCCTTGAACACTGCCAGGGACAGGGCAGCCACAGCTTCTCTGGGCAACCTGTGCCGGTGCCTCCCCAGCTTCATACTAAAGAAATTCTTCCTTATGTCTAATCTAAACCTCCTCTCTTTCAGTTTAAAGCCATTTCCCCTTGTTCTATCACTACCTGCCCTTGTAAAAAGCTCCTCTCCAGCTTTCTTTCAACCCCATTAGGCACTGAAAGGCTGCTCTAAGGTCTCCACGCAGCCTTCTCTTCTCCAGGCCGAACAGCCCCAACTTTCTCATCCTGTCTTCATATGGGAGGTGCTCCAGCCCCCTGATCATCTCTGTGTCCTCCTCTGACTCGCTGCAACATGTCCATGTCCTCCTTATGCTGGGGGCCCCAGAGCTGAATGCAGTGCTCCAGGTAGGGTCTCACAAGAGCAGAGTAGAGGGGCAGGATCACCTCCTTTCACCTGCTGGTCACGCTCCTTTTGACACAGCCCAGCACATGGCTTGTTTTCTGGGCTTCAAGTGCACATTGCCAGGTCACATTGATCTTCTTGTCAGCCAACATCCAAAAGTCTTTCTTCCCACGACTTAGCTAAGCCATGTTTACTGTCACCAATTACCTCATTATTTTAAATGTGTCTTAGTATAGTTTCCAAGGAGATCTGCTCCATGATCTTGCTGGACACTGAGGTGAGACTGGCCAGCCTGTAGTTCCTTGGTCTTCCTTTTTTTCCCCATTTAAAAATGGGGGTTATTTTTCCACTTTTCCAGTCAGTGGGAACTTCACCGATTGCCACAACTTCTCATATATGATAGATGGTGGCTTAGACACTTCATCTGCCGGTTCCCTCAGAACTCATGGATGAATCTCATCAGGTCACACAAACTTGTGCACCTTTAGGTTCCTTAGATGGTCTCAAACCTGATCTTCTCCTACAGCAGGAGGTTCTTCATTCTCCCAGTCCCTGCCTTTCCCTTCTCACTTAGGCAGTGTGGCTGGAGCACTTGTCCATGAAGACAGAGAGGGCCTGCATTTTCCCTGTTCTTCCTTTTATCACCAACATACCTATAGAAGTTTCACCCTGAAGCTGCAGACTCTTGGTGTGCCAAAACCAATCAACTACATTAACTCAAACCTTTTTCATTGAGGTTTCTGTAAAAGATTTTCCTTGCATGTCTGCACAGGTCAGGAGTAGCTGCGCAGTCAGAGAATATGGCTCTGTTGATAGAAAGTCCTTTTTTATACCATGGTAGCCATATCCCCATGATGAATGTCACTGTATGAACATCAAGTGAAACACACTGACACCTCCGCAGGAAGCCTGCTAATTAACCTGATGAGATATCAGGTGGGTGACAACATAGAGAAATGAAATTACTTTTAAAGGTCTTGGAGTAGGAGTCAGATACTAAACCCAGGAATCTGAACTCCTCATTGAGTTACCAGCATACACAGTTGCCCACACTAAGCATCTTCTAATTTTTTCTTTTCTTTCCAAACTCACCATATGTTGCACATTGATACAAAGGAAAGGGTATTGTTTTAACAACTCTCCTCCTTCATCACACACTTGTAGCATAAAAGTGCAAATATAGCCATTACTGCCAACACTGCCTACAGCTTTTCTACATGGGCAGTCCTCCACCTGTGAAATGGGAGCAGTTAAGGATGGGAATGGCAATACTCAGGTCATGCACAGCAGAATGCAGCTGGCAGAAAAGCACATTATCCATCTGACAACACCAGGATACACATGGTGTGACTATAACAGGAACACCCACAAGTGGCTTTCCAGAGTCACACAGCAAAGAGAATGGGATCTGAAGGCCTGTGCTGAAAGGGAGTATGGGGAATATCCAGATTGATGTGTGCTGAAAATGAGATCAAACTCCAGAGGCCTGCATCCCCAAGGGAGAGGAATCAACTGCTGGTCATACTGCCCCTGCATATATTATACACATATCGAAATTGACGGTCCTCTGTAAGCAAGAGACTTTACAAAAGGTCGTTGTAAAAAACATTCCTCCCTAATTAAACTTGTTTTGCTCTTACTGATTTTACTGTAGTACAATTCTTGTAACTACAATTACCTAAAGTTCTAGGAAAAGATACACACAGGTACTTGCCAATGAGGCCATCAGCAGTCCCAGTTCCTAAGCACTATCCTGCATAGATAACTTTTCTCAAGCCTTTAATCCCTTCGAAGTCAGTAGAACAGCCCCTATGTGTAAAGCAGCTCTTATGCTCACCTTCGAAACCAGACTTTAAGCAATGCCTTGTAACCCCAAAAGCCTTTTCTGCTTAATAAAGAATAGGAAAAAGTGTTTCTTTTTCAAAAAGACAAAAATACATTTAATGAAATTGGGACTGGCCTCAAATACAGACCTGGATTATTTCAACTTGCTAGGGTTTCTACCCAGCCTTTCTACGATATCGTTTCTTGCTTTCTAATCCTGATAGACTTCATCTGTATTCCTCTAGCAACAAATGGATTCTGCTGTGGCTAAAATAATTGTACAAATAGTGAATCTAATGTCCTCCCTTCTGCTGATTAGTATCAAGTTGTGGAGACAGTGAGTTCAGCTCATACTTGTATTATAATTTCTATTAACTTCTGCCCCAATCTCTAGGTAAAGATACTCTAGCAGAGAAGTCTCATGAAATATGCACAAGGTGCAAAACAGTTTTGGTGCTCAAAAATGAAAAGAAGAAAAATCTGAGGAAGAACTTCATCCGTGTCATTCATGCCAGATGGCTGCTTATTTAAGTAATCAAGTTAAGCAAGATGCATTTAAAACTATCGTGTTTAATTTGATCATTTAAATGAATAAACTGCCTGTAAGGCAGTGGTTTTCTGCACATATAATCAGGTCACACTCAACTCTGGTTCATATTTGCTGATTTTGATATGGTTAGATACAAAATGAATTAGTTCATCATTTCTCTGTGTAGCTAAACTGTTTTGCTTACATGAGGAATGTTTTGGATCAGACGAGAATTACCCCGATGCACCAACTGATATTATGTTAATGCCAGGCAGATTAATGCTCTAGCAAATTTGCATATAATGAACAGGGACCATAACCCTTCGTTGAAGTGCACATCCCTGTGTGCCTGCCCCAGATAATGGGCCCTTTTCCTATCGACAGGGAACCGAGAAGGGAGGACAGGCAGGTTCTGTAATTCCTCTTTTATGCATTCAACAAAACTACCGCCATAACCACGGGGGTTTCAAGTAGTTACTGGTACAGGAGCGATTATGCAAATGACATTATGAAATTTTAGGGACTGAACTAACACCACCCTGAGGCTCGACATTTGTTCAGTCTACAGTGGATGTTTCCAGATCCTACAGACTCCAGCAAATATTAAGTGCTTATATGGTCAATAAACAATGTTGTTCTGCCCTTTTTCCTGGCAGACTTTGGGAATGGTTATTATTTAGGGCTTGTTCAAAAATTTTCCACTGAAACTGTTTTTAAGGAAAACTTTACTTTAAAACCCAACAGCTTTTCTTTTTTACTGAAAGAATGTCTTCTGTTTATGGAATATTCTGACCCTCCTGTTCCAGTGAGCTGTGTCCCAAACACACCGCATTTTGATGGAGATACACCATTCTGAACACTCAGAGGAACTCAAAGTGTAGATCCTTTTGGGTTGACCCACCAAGGGATGGTCAAACACAAATGAACAGGCTTCCTAGAGACGTGGTTGATGCCCCAAACCTGTCAGTGTTTAAGAGGCATTTGGACAATGCCCTTAATAACATGCTTGAACTTTTGGTCAGCCATAAAGCGGTCAGGCAGTTGGACTGGATGATCATTGTAGGTACCTCCCAACTGAAATTATTCTATCCTATCCTGTCCTGTCCTGTTCTAGGCTCAGCTTAACTGCTGAGGCACTATTTACTAAAACACATAACAGAACACCCAGCCTGGAAAGGGCAATGGAGAGATGAAGCACCTCAGGGCATTTCCATAACAAAGCATTAGGGTCCAAACAAAAGCTAATAATTGAATTTCAGTGGAAGTATCCAAATTTGGAAATTTCGTATGCTTTTTCCATTTGTCCAGCAGTCAGTTTGCACATGGCTGGGGAGGACTGTTTGGGAAATGTGGAAAACCAGGTTCACATATATAGCCTGGAGTGAAGTGAGCTAACAATTTTGATATGAAGCTGATGCGGTGAAAACTTGAACTGGTCTTTTCCTCCTTTTGAGCCAGGATCCCAGAGCAAAGCCTTTGGCTTCAATGAAATGCTACATTTTTCCCCAAAAAATTAATTTTATTGAAAATATTCCAAAGGATCTACAATTAATACTTTCAGAATAGCAGAAGCAAACAGTGGCGTAGCCTTTATATATTTACTCAGACATTTGTTATAGTTACTCTATAAAAATAATTTTGCTTGGCTTATAACTGGTTTTTAGACATAATTAGAAGAAACAATTTACCTTTTAGAGCATCAGTTAATTATATTTCAAGCTCACAAAGTACAGTTGTTTTTCATTACCCACATATGTAACTGTAAAAGCATAGCAAATGTTACTGTTATTACACAGCATTCCTCTCCAAAGTTTACAAAAGCAGGGTGAGCTAATGGAAAAAGAACCACTAAATAAAGCACCAACTGGCCTGGTTTCTAGGCTTCCTTTTAATTTTTTCCCATTTTTGGACATTTAAGAAAAGATACTGTGATTTTCCCCCCTTTATTTTTACCCAGATATGAAATACCTAACAACAACACCTATCTTTTCCAGTGGCATGTTGAAACATGTTGGTCCAGATGAATAAGATTTGGGTGTTAAAAGAAATAATTCCAGCTCTGTTGCTCTATTTCCTTGTAAGCAGGCAGACAAACAAGAAACTTCAGTTTCTCTGTGTATGCTAATTCCCTGACTTGTTAGGACCAGATACAAATTTGATACTAACTTGAACATTGAGAAACACCATAAAGCTGCAGATTGGGAAATTAAGATTTTTAAAAGATCGCTTTATGGTTAATAATACTTGCAGAGGTTCCCATTAGCACGTTTTGCAGAATGATTTCCTTTGACAAATGATTTCCTTTGACAAATATTTATTTACAGCATGAATAAATTCTGCTCAGTCCTTCTAGCACCATCTATGTTTGTGAGTGACTTGATCTTAGCTGAATACGGGAATAACGCATTTGAGTTCTGAGTACAATTCTGTGTTAATGCAGGGCTGGTTTCTGAATTTCTTATCAGAACAATTACCTCCTGCTGCTCTTTATAGAAAAAAAAAATGACTGATTTCTTACAGCTCCATCATCCATATTTAATATATGTAAAACAAGTTATGGTCTGATATCATGTAAGTCTTCCTGGTGTATGAATCCAAATAAATACATATATCACTTGGAATGTAAAGATTTCTAAGCACAATTAAAGTGGTTTCATAAACCACTTAAAAATGCACCACTTGATAAAATCATTATCAAATTCTCAACCTTCTACTATATTTCAAATGGACTCAGCTTGTAGGATTGCAACTGCTTCTAAAAAAATGTGTATCTAAGGGTCCCAATCCTTCATTAGAATGTAAGCAGGCAGAATCTGAAAATCACTTAGGTCCTGCTAATTCCTGAAGTGATTCATGGATAAATAAGAGCTTTTTTCACACAAGTTGAGATCATAATCCAAAATTCTTGGTATGTCACTGGGGTAACTGACCCGCTGAGGTCGCTTCCAACCTGAATTATTCTCCGATTCTATGCTTCTGTCATGATGTAGTAAATTGTCTTTGACAATCATTCCTCCTGGAGCCAAAAACTTGTTCCTATAACCCTACAGCATGTGGAGGGAGAGCAAAAGGGAAAGGAGAAAGAGACTATTGGAATTAAACATGAGGTAGATAGAATACACTGTGGGGTTTGGAAGTCCCCAATGTACAAAGTCTGTGATCAGACAATTTACAAGGGATACTGAAAGCTGGCCTAGCTGCGAGAGGTTTGTTGCAGATGCTCTCTGAGAGCACATCTGATATAAAGACAAAGGAAAGGGAAAGGGCGAAATGCAAACCTGTGGGTTATAAGTTTTCCTTATATATCTGATGGTAGAATCCACTCCTAATTCTGGTTGGAACAGAAGGAGCTGCAAAACCAGGTACAGATTGATGTGCATGCTGTTGCTGAAGGATGTAGATCTTTTTTTCCAAGGGTGTAGTAATTATTTGTTAAAGATGTTGACATTTGGGACCAGGTAAAGGAGCATTACAGGGAAAGCTGATCTTAGAGAACATACCTGATGTTGTTGAGATCATATTGCAGAGCCAGTAATCCTGACAGTGGTTGCCATTTATCCTTACACAGATAGATAAAACAGATTTCAGAGGTAGTGCATTATTCATTATGGAGAAGGCTTTGTCCCTAGTCTTAGACAGAGGAACTCCACCTACACAAAAGAGCAAAGTTAAGGAAAACCTAACAAAATTAATAAGATCTGTGGCAGTATGTTGGTTTATAATTCAGGTTGACAAGAATTTGCCACAGTGAAGTACTGAAGCTACTGCTGAGCTTTCAGGAAGAAAAAATATGTTACCAATAATCCAGGAAGCACGGAATACTATAAATCACCATTTTGTGACAACCCAGGGATCATAATTGATGTTTTTTCATGTTCAAGATGCTACACAAAAAGCAAGCAATTGGGAAGCAGGCAGGAGCGTTCAGCCTTTTGAAGGACTTTTATTTGATTAAGGTGACTGGTGAAGCCTTGAGATAACAGAAGAGTCCTAGTGAAGTGCTCAGTGCAGTGTTTCTTTATTGCTTTTTCAGATTACAGCAGTGCCTAACCCGAGAGCACAGCCCCATTCTGCTAGATGTGGTCCAGATCTATAAACAGAGAAAGACCCTGAAAGGAAAAAGAGAGAGAGATTGCATCTAAGGTGCTAAGAGATGAGAGGAGAAGCACAGATTTATCCAAGGTGATAGGGCACATCAGTGGCAGCAGTATGGTCAAAACTCGCATCTCCTGACTCCCAAGCCAAGAATCACAGCCAACACAAACATGAAGCAGAAGATACAGCTGAAATTAGGCTGTACGAATCCAGGGCTTTTTGGGCTGCTGCAATGCTCTTCTCTGCTGCTCCATCATTAAAAGCAAGCCATGATCACTGACTTGCAATGAACAAATAACCTTGCTTTTCTGTGTCAGCAGCCATCAGCCACACAACTTACTTTGCAATCCTCCTCCCCAAGCTTCCACTCAGCCTGGACTATTTGATGCCTGCTGCCTTTGAGAAGCTTTTGAAATGAATGCTTTAAAGCCTGTAAGAGCAGCTCAGAAGGAAAAAAAAAAAAAAATCCAGTTTTACATTTCTAAAATGATGCTCTTATTCTGCTCACAGCTGAGTTTTGGCAGCAGCTTGTGAGCAGAATAGTAAGCAGGAGTATTTGTTGTGTTTTTCCAGGCTAGTTTTGTCTGGGCTGTGGAAAGCCATACTTTTTCTCATTTCTTCTTTTGCTGCAGTTAGGCCATAGAAAGTTACCTCCTCAGCAGAGGCTGCCTCTGTGCGTGTTGGACCAAAGAGAGAAGATACACAGCCCTCATCTATTTGAGCCAATAGGGCCATTTCCTCCATCTCTGGGGACAGAGAAGGCCTTGTATTTCTCCAGTTCCCTATTCCCCTTCTCTAGTATTTTGCCAGTCAAGTGTCTGTATGTATGTGTACACACCATGACAGTACAAATACTTCTACCTGAACAGACCTTTTCTATAGCTGTCCCTTAGGGTAGAAGTTATTCTACACCAACAAAAAGCTTCGTACTGATTTCAAACAGAACCTTCCCAGGAGTGTCAAAGTGATGACGTGCATCTCCAAGGATTAATCCAGACCTCTGGAGAGCAAAATCAGCTCTCAGTCATACAGCTGGGAACCCAGCGCTAGTCTGAGTTAACAGCAAGTGAACTTGAAGTTTGAAGCCTTGGTCACACAGACTGCAATGACACCATGAATCAGATGAAATTTCTCCTGTCAGCAAACACAAGTTGTCCCATGAGCATTGAAATAACCGATACTTAAACTGTCAAGGTTTGCGTGTCTCTCAGTTCCCACTGTAATCATTCCTGCTGTTCTTCCCATCTTCTGCAACAGACTTGCAACATTAAATACCAAAATTGAAGGTATCAGCATCACCTCACCATGCCCCTACACCTCTCCATTTCCCTCAAAACATCCTAGCTCCTTCTCCCGTCTCTAAATCCCCCACTGCAGCACTCTCTCAGTTTTCTGTATCACCTCCACAGCCCCTTGGCAAAAGGGGCGAGGCAAAAGACACCATGATGCAGCTGATGCAGTAATACCTGTGTGCTAACTGGGCAGCCCACACACATACACTGTCTTGGTCAACTGGACAAACTCTTTTGCCAGAACAAGACATTAATTTTAGTGTTGCTCCACTGTTCAAGCACTGATTTTCACAGAACTTGTTAAAAATACATAAATATTTGTAGTTTTTACAAAGGTACAGTATCTTTGAGGCCCCTATCTCTTTGCCAAACTGGGCTGAAGTGTCCAAGAGATTAAAACTGTGCCAAGACAACTCACAGAAACACAGATGGATAGGAAGACAGGATGATCACGTTCTTTTCCGTTAGGAAAACACGGTAAAAGAAAAAAGCAAACAATGAACCATCAAAATGTACTTATGAATTCTTATCAGTCTCAATTAAATTCTGATTTCAGTTCTTTATTTTGTACCAGGTGTCCTGGGTTCAGCAGTAGCAGTCATTTTTCCCCTTCTTAGCAGCTGGTGCAGTGCTGTGTTTTTGACTTTCAGCCTGGGAACAATGCTGCTGACACAGATGTGTTATGATAACACCGACACCAGGATAAAGCAAGAACAAAAAAATAGTAATTGTATTAATTAATTTTTAAGAAAAGACTGATTGGCAGAAGATGAGCTGCTGTAAATGGGAAAAATCCTACTGACCTATTATAATAATATTAATTATTATTAGTAGTAGTAGTAGTAGTATTTCCGTTCAATAACTTAACAAAAGATTTAACCTTTCCTCATCTCTGCATTCCAAGAAGTGCAATGGAAGCTTGATGCTGGAGCTACCCACTGAGTGCATTTTGCAGTTTTTGCTTCTTCACTAAATTGGGATAAAAACTCCTCAGAAAGCTAGCATCTTGCATTATATGCTAAAAATATCTTGAAGGGAGAGGATGAAGACTGTTGTTATGGGCATTTGACTTTGATCATCTTTAGAGGGAGATAAAAAAGAAAATAAGATTACCTTGGGAAAAACCGCATACAAACACAGTCAGATTGTAAAGCCTCCGATAAAACACCGTTCCTGGCAAGTTACATTGGGGAAAAACTAAAACCAAGCAGCTCCTCTGTCCGTAATGTGCATTTTTTTTAACATTTACAAATTATTTTTGACTTAGCCGTGCAGGGAGCCCACTTTCAACCCTCAATTTGAAAATCATGGAGGCTTTATAAAGTCTTCCACCTGCACCTCTTCTTTGCATCACAGTTCTTTATCCTCTAAAGGATGAAAACCCCGGCGTATAAAAACTTTGTTAAGCTGTCACCATCAATAGGGTAAAAAAAAATAATGGTTGACAAAGAAGAAACAAATTGCGTCTTCGAATAAGTTTCCTTCATGCTCTTGTTAAAAGCTATAACCTCTGATGTTAACTAAATTTAACCCGTTCTGACCCTTGCGGTGGCCCTTAACCTCCTCTTTATTCTGCTTCCTGTGGCTGCTGAAGAAAACTGGCCCAGTCCTTGGAAAAGCACTCTCTGTTGCACACAAAGCCCCAGCCTCACTGCTAGTCTGTCAGGAGGGATAGAATAGACGGGGAGGTCAGCACCTGTGCTGAGAAGCAGGTGACAGGGAACTGCTTGGACCATTCTAGGGCAAGTTGTAATAGTTTCTACCCTTTAAATATCACACTGTAGTTTCGGGTATTCAAGGCAGCGAAGTTCACGTTTCCTTTGTGAATGCGGACTTTAAACAAATTAATCCATTGCTGTTCAACTGACTGTAAAATTAGTAGATTTACTGTTGCAAAAAAAAAAAGAGGGTGAAAAAAAAAAGAGAGAGCTTTCACTTCCACTTTAATAAGGTCACGGATGTGTCCTCGGCTGCCAACAAAGGCAGCTTTTAAAATCTTCGCAGCTGAACCCAACAACTTGCAAAGGCTGTAGAACAATGTCTTCGATGTACAGTGGAAACTCCTCTCCCTACAGTCAAGATGTAAAACTAAACAGTTAAAACACTATCTGCACTGGGAAGTTTTAACTCTAATTGTGTCTCTCCCCAGGGCCCCACAGGCTTGCTTTATGATTAACATTTTAATAAATTCAGTCAGCCTTGCTTTTCAGGGAGCAAAACCAGTTCTGTGCCTGGATTTGGTAAATGAGCCCAAGCAATCCAGCAGCAGAGCATGCATCTTCAAAAGGTTTGTTTTAATTCCTCTAACACAGCACAGCTCAGAAACCAAACAAAACTTTAGCTGTTTCAACTGCATTTGTATGCTCTGCGCAGGGCATCAGTTAGCAGGGATTGTTTACCACGCAACAGAGTTTTTGGGTTTGCTTTGATATTTGTTGTCTCTTGCTAGAATAAAAATAGAGATGTGTGCGTAGGCAGCAGCTTTCAAAAGCTGGGGATGGAAAAGGAGTAAATGAGCTGCTTCAAAATCCAGCAATCTGGACTCACTACATACCCAGAATTTCTGCGTCCTTTAACTAGTGTTTACTCTGACATGCTCTCTGCCATAAGGCAATACTCAGCTCGGCACAAGGGAGTTTTTCATCTGAGTTATGTGCAAAAGTCCTTTATAAACAGTAAGGGAAAAAGGAATAATAAGGAGTGCTTAGGGGAGGCTAAGGCTCCTCTCTGAACCAGGGGACTTCATAACTGTGGTTATAACTAGCAGGAAGGTGGAGGTGAACCATGGCAGCTGCTGCTAAAGGGCAGGCGTAGGGAGGAGAAAGAGACTTTATCCAAGTCTTCCCCAAAGTTTCCCTGCTGAAATGCCCTGTGAAGGAGGGAATTATGCAGAAAAAGAGGAAAATAGAGGTGCACAGGGTAAGTGGCCCTACAGATGCTCAGTACTTTCACAAGCACAAGTGTGCTGAAGACTAATCACAGATTCAGTAAATAAGACTGAAAGAAACTGCTGTCTCACCTGCTGCTGGTGGTCCATGATCAGGAGCCCCAGGCCCTGCATAAACCCAACAGTATCAGTAATAAATTCTTGGTTATCTTGTTTGGCACTTGACATTTTTGGGGATGGATATTGAGAACTACAGCTCCAGTTTAGAAAGCGGCAAGATGTTCACCACAGACTGAAGTAAGACTTGTCCTCCACCCAGAGCCAGCAGATACGAGCCCGTTGCATGTGTAAGGCATTTCAGCAGCTTGCTTCTTCCTCCCACAAATATATGAGAGAGTTTGAATGAAAGTAAACTAGAGCTTTGAGTCTCCAGGTGAGCACTTTGTCTTCCAGCTACGGGCATTCTCGCTCTCTGTTGGGCATTACAAACAGCTTACTGTACACAGAAGGCATTTTTATAACAGCAGGTATTGACAGAACAAGGGGGAATGGCTTTAAACTGTCAGAGGGTAGATTTAGATTAGACATTAGGAAGAAATTCTTCACTATGAGGGTGGTGAGGCCCTGGCACAGGTTGCCCAGAGAAGTTGTGGCTGCCTCATCCCTGGCAGTGTTTTAAGGCCAGGCTGGACAGGGCTTGGAGCAACCTGGTCTAGTGGAAGGTGTCCCTGCCTGTGGCAGGGTTTGGAACTGGATGAGCTCTAAGGGACCTTCCAACCCAAACCAGTCTGTGATTCTGTGAACAGCTTCAGGAGGAGATCGACCCCTAAATACGGAAGAAATGGAACCAGTTTCCAGCACCCTCAGGGGACAATCAAACCTCCCACAGACCAGTGAGAATGTGGAGGAAACATCCCAGCAGCAACCTGAGTTTCACATTAATTAACAACATTAATAACGATCACACTGGCAGATCACTACACTGCTCATGTATGAGGCAAGAAATCTCCCTATTCACCATCCTTTCTCCTTCTCATATATTTGCATTTTAAATTCTCTGGGGCATGAATTATCTACGGTTTGACATGAGGTCTAGCAGAACAGACCTTCATGTGGCAAAAAATAATAAAGTGAAAATAACAACTTTGCTAACCAGCTTGGGAAACTGAATCTCAAATAAAAAAAAGACCGAAAAGATGCAGATTTAGGAATTACAGAAACAAATAAATGTCTGAGAGTATTGTCAGGGGTGGGAGGAAGATGATGCGCATCAGGCAAAATAGAAGGGAGAAAGGTGTTGTTATTAACTGAATTTATTATGACAGTGTCTTTCAAATAATTAAGACTGCAGTCCCACTGTGACAGGCACATATAGAAACACAGCCCCTGGACAATCACAGCGTAAACAGACACAAGACACAGAACAAGGAGAAAGAGTACAATGAACCCCCAGAAACATCAAGTTAATTGAGGACAAACAGCAAGAGAAGGCTGCACTATTTCTTGGCATGCTAAATTTAATTAGAAAGGCAGAAAGTAAAGCAAACATCAGGCTTAAACTTAACGGAATTGAACAAAGGGAAGAGAGGAGGAATGCAAGTTGCATGCTCCAAAGTACATTGCTTTCATGCAGGTAGTTTTTATCACAGTGAAGAGGATTATTAGCTTTATTGCTCCTGCTACCATTGCTGAAAATTATCGTTCTCGTGGGGATGGCTCTCGGAGAGGCAATAGTAGCTAACTGCAAGCCGGGCACTGAGAACCTCTCCTCTAATGCATACTGCAGAGCAGAGGATGAAAAAAATAAATCTCCCCAGGCTTCAGCTCTGCCAGAACTTCCCTTCACAGCCATTCAAATTCCACACTTCATTTCCAGACCATGAAAAGAGCCATAAAGCCCAGGTTTGTCTTGCCTTGTCTTACTGTGGAATATTGTACTCTCCACAATGGGGTACTGTAGAATTTCAATAATTTATATTTCAAAAGCATCAAACTGAGATCTGCTTTTCTTAGGCACTCTCCTGATGGAAGCAATGGCAATCTCTCTTCCCAGAGAGCTTCAAACTGCAAAGGCATAAAGCCTGAGCGAAATCAAGAAATGAACAAAAGAGCAGAATGGAAAAAACAGGTGCTATTTGCACAGAATAGGTGAAGCTACAGTTGTCAGCCGGGCTGTTAGCACAGCTCACCATCTACTTGGCTAATTCTGTTAATGGCATTTTTCCATACTCATTACTGCAGGCAAGGAGTTTTAACGAGGATAAGGTGATATGAATGAATTTCGGATTGAGAACTGATTTAGCCAAGTTTTCCGGTTTCGCACACCATTACCATATGATGTCTTCTGTTAAGATGGAGAGCACAAAGCAGTGACAGACTTTTGCACATGCATACCAAAATGGCTGTACCAAAACCACCAGCATATGGAATTAAACCATTCCAAGGCCATAGTTAAGAATAGAAAAGTCTCAAACCAAAAAGATGAAGCTCAGATTTTCACTGCATTTCTTCTTCCAGAGGAGGAAGGGGGCAGAGGAATGAGGAGTCACTTAAGTTGTGGACCAAGGCAAATAAGCTAAAAATCCTGATTTTCTTCCAGCAGGAAGGACAGTAGACATGGCCTCCCTTCCAGCTGCTTACCATGGCTTCATTTTGAATCAGATTCTTAACACTTTCAGCCTCAGCATCGCTCTCAGCTCCAGCCTGGCTGGTCAAACAGCATCCCTCAACAGACACAAGCAGCTCCTGAAAAGGTATTTTCAGCACACAGTACTCCACACACATTTTGCTCAGCCAGAACGGAACAGCAAACTCTCACACTGGTTAGTGTTTTGCTCATAGTGCGTTACTTACAGCTGGGGACCTAGGGTTTGCACACAGATTCCAGCTTGTCTTTCAGAGGCAAGGCTTTCCATCGCCAAGGGGAGGAAGGAGCCTGCAAACGTGCAGCTGATCACCTGCTAAGGAAGGTAACAAATCCAAACATCCAACAAGCTCTCGGAGTAACTCGCACAGTGCCACAAAGGCACACGCTGCTGCTGACCCCTGCAGACACAGCTCTACCACACGCCCCGACACCTCGCAAATGCACCACAGCACGCACCCCTCACTCCTGGCAACCCTGGCACTGACACAGGCCCATAACACCGCGTGTTCAGTCACACCAGCACCGCCTTATGGCTGGGGACACAGGGAGTGATGTGTTACAATGCGCGGACGGGTACAGCGGAGGCTCAGGTGCGCCGCCTCCATACACACACCATAGATGCAAAGCACTCAGCATGCACAACCTCTTACTGCGTCCGGCTCTGTTCTGTGTTCACCTTTGGGGAGGGACATTGAGTGAGTCTAGAGGAAGCCATGAAGATCATCAGAGGGCACCCCTCCTATGGAGACAGGCTGAGAGAGTTGGGCTTCAGCCTGAAGGCGGCTCCAGGGAGACCTCGTAACAGTCTTACAGTGCCTAAAGCGGCCTACAAGAAATCTCGGAAGGCACTTTTTACAAGGACATGTTTGGATCAGACAAGGGTAATGGCTTTAAACTGTCAGAGGATAAATTTAAATTAGATATAAGGAAGGAATTCTTCCCTGTGAGGGTGGTGAGGCAGTAGCACAGGCTGTCCAGAGAAGTTGTGGCTGCCCCGTCCCTGGAAGTGTTCAAGGCCAGGTTGGAAGGGTATTTGAGTAACCTGGTCTAGCGGAAGGTGTGCCTGCCCATGGCAGGGGTTTGGAACTGGATGAGCTTTCAGGTCCCTTCCAACACAAACCAGTCTGTGATTATGATCCTTCCCACTCACAGCCACAAACCACTGACCTGGGAAGGCCACTGGGTACAGCAAGAAGCATCTCCTCGCAGCCGTCCTTACACCCAACTGCAACAACCCCAGTGCAGCAAATACACACAGAATCAACAAAACTAAATCAAAATGACGGCGGTGGTACACCGAGGAAAACAACCCAACCCAACAACCACACATGCAGAAACAGACACACATACCACACATACATCAACACGGAAATGCATGGACACAAGCGGAATACTCAGATACACACAGAAGTGCACAGCACAAGGAGAGACAAAGTCTCTGTATGTACAGACCTCCCCATACAGAAATACATCTCTATATACCCACTACAGGTGTGCCCAGCGTGTGCAGACAGACAGACAGGTGGACAGCCCTGCACACACAGTGCACACACATGCACAGACACACGCACCCCCAGTCACACCCATACAGCAACCGCACGTACGAGGCCCGGACACGCGTGTGCACGCCTGCGGGAACACGTGCGCTGCACGGGAGCGCGCCCAGCTGCCACGGACACGCGCACGCACCCGGGGCGGTGGCAGGAGGCGGAGTGGGAGGCGGAAGAGAAGGAGGAAGAGGAAAGGGCAGAGGCGGGACAGTCTCCCGCCTTCCGGCGGCTCAGGCCGGTCACTCGGCTCGGCGGGCCGGGGTTTGCGGCTCGGCCCGGCCGACAGGTAAGAGCTGC